>SKCR01000072.1:0-72281 GCA_019454045.1 Zanthoxylum bungeanum
ATAGTTACAATTCAGTTCTCAAGATAAACTTGAGAGTATGATTTCAAGTCTCTATGAGAACTTATGACGAGAATTCGTGGATGTGTGAGTTGAATAAAAAAAAAAAAAAAAAAGCACTTGCACATGAAGGAAACTAACTTCACCAGCAATTAAAAGTCAGTGCAGAGGCTGGTTACTGCAACACTTTTGAATACAAATCACAGCGAGCTTAGTGAGTCTTAGTAATTGATTTTAGGTAATTTGAAGCTTGCATATAGCTCTACATCTCTAACCCACTGTTATTATTGATTAATAAGACGCATTGAGATCTAGTTTGCCCATGAAAATAGCCTAAGGCTGAACCACTTAACCCTGTTATCTTTAGTTTATTTCTTGTTTCTGTGTGATGTGCGCTTTGATTCTTAGTTAGCTTTGTTTCCTTGTTAATCTAAGGATTTAAAGAGTAAATCCCCCCTCTGATCTCGCCCCTGGACCGATATAATGATCAAATATATAATTTATTATATATTTGATCACGGATTCAAACCTTGTAAATAATCTCTCTAAAAAACCGGTGTTCCCAGAAAATTATTAACAAAAAAGAGGTAAGATTATATACATTATAACCTTCCTTACACTTGCTTATAGCAGGAGTGCGACCCTTCTTAGAATTCTTCTGGTACATGAAACTTTACATTTAAAGATGTTTAAATGCCAAATTCAAACACCAAGCAAACACACATACACAACATATGCAAGCATGACATGCTCCAGAAATACCCAAAAACATCAATTTATTCAAAATAACAACTATATTTGATAATAATCGCAGAAGCAAATTCACTCCCCCAGCAATTTCATCAAGAATCAAATTCAAAGTCATTGGTGGACTCTGCCTCAGAAACTGACATGCCTCATGCCTCTCCACGTTCACAAGAGCCTTACTCTGATCTCCGGTAACCAAAGGAACCACTGCCACCTCACCCTACCAAACACACCCATTACTCAAGTCAACTCTAATGGCCACATTTTTATCACATTTGTCAGGCCCAGATTCAATGGTGCACTAAGACCAACATTCAATTCACTTCCTTCAGCTCTCTGTACATCAACCCAAAATGTCTCAGTCAAGTTGTTAAACCCAAAACTTGTTCTTTCACATGTACTAACTCTTGACTCAGCCATCGCATTGTTGTCACAAACTTGATAACATTTTGATGTCTTTCCATGTTACTTGAAACTCCTTGCACACAAGGAGTGAACAAGAATTAACATGTGGGTGAACAAAGAATCTTTTAGTTGAACTGAAGATCAAACTATTAGCCAGTGCCATAACTTATTATTATTATTCAGGTTGTTTGCACCCAAAATATTCAAGCCCATTCCAATTGCCAGAAGAATCAGGCCTGAGTGTAAGGGAATCAAAGATAAGAATTATCTACGAATGACTCCTCCAAAAAAGCTGAACGTGTACCAATTTTCCTCCATTATGTAATAGTTTTTGTTGTGATTCTCTGATTACTGAAAAGTGTTTATGAGGAAAACCGAATTCTATTTCTACAAGAATATACTTTACAAAGTGTTTAAACTTTACAAAAACTTCACTTTCTCTTACACTCTCTAAGCTTTCTTCACTTGAAGCTTAATGTTTGGGATGGTTTGAGCTTATAAATGAGCTCCCTATTTATAGTAAAAATATATGACTCAAAAATCAACAAAACAGCAAATCCACCTAAAGCTAATTTGGTGGTTTGCTACAATTTCTAAAGGTGGTGCACCATTGTCAATCTTCCACCTAAAGTTCTTTAGAGACTAGTAATGATGGTGGTGGCAGCTGGATATTACAATTCTCCCTCTCCAACTCCATCTGAAATAATTATCATCTGACAGTTATCCCAGCTATGTCTCTGCACAGCTCTAGCTTGTCCCGAGTAGCCACATTTGTCAACATGTCAGCTGGATTCTCATCTGTATGGATCTTCACTAGTCTCAGCAGTTGTTGATCCATCACCTAGCGTATCCAATGAGAGCGAACATTGAGTTATTGCTCAAGTCCATAGAACTCTGACTATCACAATGTATCTTGTATCCTGTCTATTTGATCCTTAATTCTTAGAGAAACCACTTTAACCACGACATTTTCTTTCCTGGTTCAGTTACTGCAATTACTTAGCTTCTGTTGTGGATAATGCAATACACCTCTGCAATCTTGACTTCCATGACACAGCTCCCCCTGCAAAAGTGTAGAGGAAACCTGTTGTAGATTTTCTACCATCAAGATCTTCTGTCATATCTGAATCTGTATAGCCTTCCAAGATTGAATCAGCTCCCTCGTAGCATAGTCGTAGCTTCGATGTACCATTGAAGTACCTGAGAATCCATTTGACTGCCTCCTAGTGTTGTTTTCCTGGGTTAGAGAGAAAACGCTCACTACACCTACTGCGTGAGCAATATCTGGCCTGGAACATACCATAGCATACATTAGGCTTCCAACTACTAAAGAATATGGTATTGATGACATCTCATCTATCTCTTTCTTGGATAAGGGGCAAGAACTTTTGCTCAGTTTGAAATGGTATGCTTGCGGAATGCTGACCGATTTAGCTTTCTGTATATCGAATCTCTTGATTATCCGTTCAATATAACTCTCTTGTGAAAGCCACAACCTTTTGTTCTGTCTGTCACGAACTATTTCCATTCCAAAAATCTGTTGAGCTGGTTCTAAGTCTTTCATGTCGAAAGACTTAGAGAGTTCCTCCTTCAGCTGGCTGATGCGAGCTAAATTACGCGCACGCACTATAACGCTCAGACAAAATTCGTTTTTTTTTTATTTGATGATTTGTTAAGCATCAAAGCATCAGCTCTCTGGAAATTTTCCAGAGAGCTGTTACAAGTAGAGTACTTTACCCTAATTGTTTCTAATCTCCCCTAAATACTTTCAAACACCCAAAATTAATTTTTAATATCAAAACCAATATCAACACATGTTATAGAACAAAAATCAATTTTTTCAAAATATCAAATATTTTTACAAAATATAAATTTATTCTAAATATGTACTTGCGTAAATTTTGAATCGAAAACACAAACCAAATTAGAATCCCATAATGAAGTGAATCATGAAAAATTCTAGGTCACTCAAAGGTGTTCAAGTGATTCTAGAATGGTAGTCATAACTCCAAGCTTTCATCTAGAGTTCCAAACTCTAATTTTTAAATTTATGTCCAACATAAATATTTTGACCCAATCACAAGTATATTGTGTTTATACGTCCAAAGCATCCTAACACAAATCATTAGCCTAATTTCAATTTTAAGCTATGTTATTATGTATCCAATACATAATTCATCACTATATGTCTCACTAATGAAAACTCACTAATGAAGAATATAACTTATGAGAAAATCAAACATTACCTAGTAAGCTTAATACAAAGATCCAATCTCATTCTCCTTGTTGAAATTGTTGGAGAACTTCCAAGATTTGTAAGCTTGTCTCTAAGATCCAATCTTGATTCCAATGATAGCAAGCTTCACTCTAAGATCCAATTTTTATTTCTCCTTGTTGAAATATTGTAGAGAACTTCCAAAGCTTTTCTAAAAACTTCTCTAACTTGGGCTAATTTTCTCTAACATTTGCTTGTTTTAGCTTTCATAAGCTTAGCAATCTCAAGCTCATTTAGCTTAATTAAAACATTCCTCAAGCTTGCTATTTATAGCAAAATTTATGTAATTTTTAATTAATAAAAGTTCTAATCAACTTTTAGGTGAGCTTAATCCAATTTGTCCAAATATGTATAATTAGGTGTGACTAATCACATTTGTCTACCATTTTGATTTAATTCAATTAAATCAAGACAAAGATTATGAAATGGATTAGTTCAATATTTGCCAATTTGATTTAATCCAATTAAATCAAGCCAAAAACACATATAATTACATACTTGCAATTACCATAATATCCTCAAATGGTAGAGATAAATATGAAATTATGACAAAGTCCTTGTGTAATTATTCAATTAATCCAATTAATTCAATTAGGTCAAAGTAAATAATCAATGTTATCCAATAACACTTGATTATCTTAGTTTATAATTATAATATCGAATATATGATTAGGAAACATAGAATACACCGTCAAGTTTCCAAGGCACACATCTCTTTTCGACACGTCCACAAGTCTTTACAACTTAATCAGAAACCATTTCAGATAAAAACGATCCACCCTAGGTGATTGGCTTTGGCGCCAAAGTCTTAAGAATCATGACTTACATGGATACCTAAACCCATTTATGGAACACATATGGGCCGACGAATCCTATCTTCATATGCACTTGATTAACGAGTGCATCGGTCCATACCAACGAACATCTAGAGGCCAGACCATGAAAGGTTTCTGACATACATGGCATCAAAGTATGAAGGATCTCACTTAAAACCAATGTTATATTATAGTCAAAGGATCACATATGCTACTCGACTCGATGAGATTCATATTAACGGTGGTGTGTACTTCCAACTATTAGGAATCACCTGTGAGTCATTCAGTATTCACTCCAACGAATACCCACATGTCTATACGAGCTTCTCATGCTCATGGTACATCGAGTTAAACCATTGGAACTCCAATTCTAATATACGACATGTGTTTGTCTTCTCGGTTATAGGAATTCGACCGTATTCCAAAACCAACGACTAGGAATATTTACTTTAAGAATAGTTTATAATAGTAATATTATCCCAATATTGGACCACCTAGTGTCCAATATTGCTACATGAATATTCTAAGGTCGATTTCAACAGCATATATATTCATCTAATATGCATAATAAAATTACCATTAATAAGGCTTGAAATGAAAATGTAGTTATTTTATTAATAAATAATAAAATATAATGTACTATACATTATTCGGATTGGCGCTCCAAGCACCAACTCCAACAAACTCCCACTTGCTTAGTGTCAATCTGGATGGTACCGCAGTCACATCTCCTCCACATGTTTATCGAATAAATTTTCTATATTTTGGATCTAGCTTTATTCTTTCTTGAGCGTTGTACATCACGTATATATGATTACCAAAAATGTGAAGAGATGAGTAATCAGCTGTCTTTTCGCTCCACATCTCTGTTGGTGTCTTCAAATCATTTACTGTTGATGGAGACCTATTTAAATCATAGCATGATGTATGAACTGCTTTAGCCCGAAAGTATTTTGGTAGACTAGTTGTTCTGAGCATAGCTCTTACTCTTTCCAGCAGCGTTCTATTCATCATTTCTGCCACACCATTTTGTTGAGGAGTGTATGGTGTAGTAGTTTGCCTTTTGATGCATTTTTTCTAAACACTTGATCCTCTTTCCAATTTCTACTTCAATTTTTGCTTTGAATATTTTGAAAAATGACCTCACATCTGACTTATTTTTGATCGGATTCACTCAACATCTTCTCGAAAAGTCATCATTAAATGATACAAAATATTTTACTTTCCCAAGAGATTGAACCGACGGTTCCCAAACATCAGAGTGAATTAATTCTAAAATAATTTTGCTCCAAGCACTTGACTTGCTGAATTTTAATCCGTTTTGTGTAGTTGTAATACAATGCTCACAAAAGGGTAGACTAACCACTTTCAAGCCTAGGAGTAGCTTTTGATTGTCGAGAATCTTCCTTCATTGTTCTGACATATGGCATAGTTTCTGATGCTACAACATAGAAGCTTCCTCTCCAGAACCCATTGATCCCACTGATGCAGTTGCTTCTTGAATTGAGTTTCCCAAGAGCATATACAAGTTTGCTAAGATCTTTTCAGCTTTCAAGACAATAAGTGCTCATTTCGCCATCTTTAATACCTCGCTTTCAACAACGGTCTTGTATCTGAGGTCATCTAATTGTCCAACTGACAAAAGAATTTTCTCCATTCTCGCAATATGTCAAACATCTTGTACAATGCGGATAGTACTATCGTACATCTTTATTTTGATGGCTCCAATCCCAGTAATTTTCAATGCAAGATCATTGCCTAGAAAAATTGATCCTCCAGAGACAGGTTCATAATGGCATAATCATTCTCTCATAAAGGTCATGTGCCATTTGCTGTAGAATCAACCAACCATGCATCACTTAGTTATTTTCTGCTATCATTGGACATCATTGCTACTTCACTGTAAAATGTGTCACCTTCTTCAGAAGTATTTGCAACACATACCTAAGATTTTGTTGCAATAGGAGCTTTTTCTGCACATTTCTTCAGATTCCAATATTATTTCTTGACGTTCCCTTTCGTGCCATAATTGTAGCATTTTACATTCTTCTTACTTTTTGATTTCGATCTACCATGATTTTGACTCCCACTTGAGCAACGTTCCGTTGATCTCCCTCTTTTCATTGACAATGCTTCTACTTATTGTAAACCAGATGATCTGTCTTCCTTAATTTTGCGTCTAGACTCATCTTCCAGAGCAGCAGCTGCAACTTCGTCAAAACTAGATTACCAATGACAACATTACTTGTCAAGTTAATGATAAGTTGATCATACGAATCATGTAGACTTTGAAGTAGAATCTCCGCACGTTCATTTGTAGATTTACTATAATCCAACACAATGAGTTGGGAAAATAGTGTATTCAAGTTGTTGATGTAATCTGTCATGGATGTGGACTCACTCATTCGAAGAGTGTAAAGTCTCCTCTTCAAGAAGATCTTGTTGTGTAGTGACTTGACCTCGTGCAATTTTGTAAGTGCATTCCAAATCTCTTTTGCAGTCCTCTTCTCTGCAACGCTGGATAACACAGAATCTGCTAAGGCTAGATGCAAGTTTCCCATAGCGTTGCCATCCATATCTTTCCATTTTTCATCAGTCATTCCATCTGATCTCTCACCAATTTCCGCTAAGCAATTATCTTTTCTCAATATTACTTTTATTTTAAGTTTTCATGGGGAAAAGTTGCTCATGTTGAACTTCTCAATTTCAAACTTTCCTGCCAGGTTTCTGATGACGATCAATTTCTAACTTGTACCGGCTTTTACTGTTTCTAATTTCGAACTTTCCTGCCATATGGGGGGAACATTCACGGGCAAATATAGAAGGATTTCACTATAGTGGACAAAATTTTACAACATCTCTCTAAACACAAGGAGTGAACAATCTCTTGGTAAACCCGAATTAAAAATCGGTTCAATCTATTTGGAACAGGAACCGGGCCGGTTACAACTGGTTCCGGTTCCAAACCCGAATTTCCGGTCCGGTTCCAATCGGTTCCAGATAGATCCGGAACCGGTGCTCACCCCTACTCTTGAATTAAAACCAATAACTTTTCTGTCGTAATATCACTATCCACTTCATACTTCAGCTTGATATATCAAGTAATGATTCTCTCTAATTTGATAATTAATATTTGGATCGTATTAGAAAAATATGGGGTTTGTACAATTGGAATTGCATATGGTCATACAATCTTGTTTATCTATCATAGTTGAATATAGTGTTAAAATTACGATTTCGCCCGAATCGCGTTTCTGTAACATACGATACCAACAAGTTGAACATCTTATGTGGCCAGAAAGTCATTAATTATATCTTGCTGGTTTGTATGTGTTTATAAAGTACACTTTTAGAACTGAATGGATGGTTTTTGGCACCTTGTTGCACATAGAATGACTCATATAGCTTGTTGCACTTCAACTTCCTTGGATTTTCCTCCACTTGTTGTCTAAGTTCCTCTCATTTCTTCTTGTTTCTCATTGAATCCTCTATTACTTCTCCCCTTTCTATTTGTGTTATCTTTGAGGAGCAACCCGTCACTTAGCGCGTAACTCTGATATCAATTGATGGAGAACCAAAAGGAAGGGGAGGAAAATCAGAGCAAGTTGAGGGGGGAACATGTTCTTAATCCGATTCCGATAATCATCATGTCAGCTGAAAAACTGAAAAAGAGGCTTTATTTATATTGGCCATAAACCTAATGAAAATGGAAAAATAATTTATTACATTAAGGAAATAGTCTATAGTAACACAAATAAGGGAAAGCCAAAACAAAATGTATGATAAAAATAATATAAAAACTAGTGTAGCCTATCCTATATTAGCTATTCTGTCGACATTTGTTCGCTCTTTTATTATGTCACTGTTACTAATTTACCATAAGTAGAGTTTATTTTCTTTTTGTTTCTTATTGTACCTGGCTAGTATAAATATGTTTTTTTTTTTCACAAACTGTTTTTCGGTCATTTCCCCTTGTAGATTTGGAGCTGATGTCATGGACTCCTGGACAAAAAGCTTGTGCATTAACATGCTGAATTATGCTGATGATTTTAAGTCTGAGCCTGTGGAAGAGAGCATAAGTACTCGTCGTCTTGGAGTGTACTTGATATTGGTACTGGCAATGGTCTGCTCCTTCAAGTACACACTGAGATTTTGCCTATAGTTCTCGGAAAAAAAATTATATGGGACATGTCTTATGCGATCATCTGATAAGTATATGTCGTATGTTAATCAATAAAGTTTTCTCTTAATTGTTATTGGTTAATTCTAAATTTTGTATATATTTATCAAATCATTAATGGGCATTTCTTATGGGACCGTCCCACATAAATCTTTCTCATAATTCTGGTTTTATGTACTATATTGAACTCAGAAATTTATAGTCAATGTAGTATTTTACTTGCAATTTATCTTGGTTTATATCATCTCCATTACTTTGTATGCCAAAATGATACATACATGGCTGTGTGGTTTGTAAGATCAAAGCAGGAGTAAAGTTATCAGATAACAAGGGCTTAGAAAGTGATCTAGGGTATAAGGTGTCTCTATATTGATGAAGCAAAGGAAGATCTGATATATGCATGGCATTTTAAACGCTCACAATTCAATTTTTCATTGGAGTATTTTGGTGATTATTGTTTTGCTCAAACGGCCTTTGAGTTGTCTTAAATTTTTTGGGGCTCTACACGAGTTCTTAAAATGAACCTCTATCAATAAAGGATAAAAAAAAACTATACAAGTCATATTATATACTAAAAATTGAAATTTTTCTGAATTCAAGACCCCTAATTTTTGTTAGCGACATATTCGCAAGATGAATTTTGATGACGTCAACACTTGAAGTCTTCTTCGCGCAAATTAGCGAGACATTACAAAAAGATGTCGAAGCACGTGGTAGTGAATAGCGTGAATGTCAAGACTAGCGGCAAAATGAAGAAAATCTTTTATAGTCTTAGCTTATAGCTTTATATGTACTGTGAATTGTTTATCCAAGTACCAAAGCTCATAGGACACATGCACATTCATATAAATGCATTATGTTTATGTACAAAATATTTTAAACCTTCAAATCCTGCATTTTGTTTTGAGACTGCCATATCGGAACTATACCGGTCAACATACCAGTGGACCTGCTCTATTTGCAAGCTCTTTGGAACCGGCACGCATCATACCGGTGATATAACCGGCATACCATACCGGTCTTCCTGGATATTGCATAGCCACTGGAACCGGCATGCTTATTCCGGTCATACCATACCGATCAACATACCGGTGAGCCTAACATTTACAAGCTTACTGGAACGGCACGTACCATTCCGGTATCCATACCGGTGAGAATACCTGATAAGTGCAGTTTATACCCATTTATTCAGGCATTCTTAGCTTACTATTTTGTTAGGTTTCGTATCATTTAATGTATTTTGTAGTTTGTTTTATGTTTCATTATTATGAAGCATTAGGACATGGATCTTGGAGCAATTATACGTGTTTTGGGACCTTACAGACGCATCAGAAGCATGCTGAAAGAGCGAAAAATGCTGAAATCAGCACACCAGAAAAAATGTCTGGCGTCGCGACGCTCTTCAGCTACACACATATAGATTTCAAACATGCACAATGACTCCAAGACTTTCCTATAAATATAGAGGCTCGTCCAAAACCCTAAAGAATAGGCTAATACACAAACAAAGACTAAAAACACATATTTTTAGAGAGATCTAAAGAGAAAGATTGAAGAGAGCGACAAGAGGAGACAAATGCAATGACATCCGAAGACGAAGGATTCAATTCGGATTTAATCTTCTAGTTTCTATCTTTAATTCTGATGATTTCTATTAGATTCATTACCATGCTTTCATTGTTTTATATTTGATCATGAACTAACTCTATTATTTTAGAGGATGATGTAATTTATGTTGGGTTTTTGGCGCGGGCGCAATGGAAGCTCGTGGTTCGGGTGAATCGTAATTTTAAAACTTTTTAAATTACCGAATAAATTATTCAAATCCAATATGAATAATTCATTCATATTCACCCTAAACATATTTATTCGATATCAAATAACTGTTAGGGTTGGTGCTCAGAGTGACAATCCGAATCGTATTTATGTCCGATTCATAAATACGAACAATTCATTTTTCCATAATATTACTTATTTAATGGTAGCACCTCTTGTATTGAATACACATATTATATGTATGCAATGACATCGACTTGCATAGTTTAGCGAGATTATCCGTGGTCGTCATAATTCATGAGTGGGTAAATTATGGACACGAAATTGGATTTCGTGACGGATAAACCTAAACTTAGAGAGTCCCACAATATGAAGTGTACTCGTTGAGCACTTGGACAACGCGTTATGAATAATACGGATTATTCATAATATTTCATCGGATTAAATGAGTTAATTCGAATCGTTTAATCGGTTAAACGATAACACATGCATTAGGAGATTTTGGTCATTTAATAATTATTGTGTATTTGTATTTGATAGGCTCACCGGTATCGTTTTATCAAACGTTTCACTATTTTGAGTTGAATACAATCCATCTGGGTTCGACACTCTTCACTTATCTTTACTAAAACTTGACACCGTACACTTGCGGTACGATATAAAATATCGTAATTGAAATTACCTACAAGCAATACAACAACCAAACTCTATATTCCCAAAAAGGGGTGAATTGGGTTATTGCTTAATAATGCGGAAATTAAATTCTTTGCTGATTTTATCTAGTTTTATCAATTTAGCCTTAGGTTGATTTTCTCTATTTCGATATATCACATATATGCAAGTTTCTAAGTAATAAACATATACATAAATCAAACTTGCAATAAGTAAATAGTTAAGGGATAGAGAAAATAACACTGTGATTTATAGTGGTTCGGCCAACAATGCCTATGTGCATTCCCCCAAGCCGTGCTCAAAGATTTCCACTATCAACGAGTTTCTGTGGCTCATCCGTAACTAAGAGTTTTACACAAGGTTCACTCCAAACCCTTACACTTTTAGTTTTCTATGTAGGCTCACTCACAAACCTTTACAGTTACCCAAACAATGGGATTCCACAAACCACAAGTGTTTTGAATAAATATTTGTAAACACACTTGGGCACTCACAAAGATAAGAATATTTAAGATGTGAGTTTCTCACCCAAACGTATCAGAGCTCACTAATATGAATATGAAGATGAAATATGAGCTTTTTCAAATGTAGAGAGTGTAAAATGATTTGAAGATGGTTATAAACTCAAAAATATTTTGACATGATTAGAGGATGAATATATGTGCAAGAGATATGTTAGAAGTGAGAAAATGATGAATTTATAGATTTTGCACAAAACTAGTCGTTTATAGTCGTTTTAAAGGTCTTGGACCGGTATGCCGATCAAACGAATCAAAAAATTACCGTTGGGACCTCTAGAACTGGCATGTCGATTTGGAGACTGGTATGCCGGTTTTGAGACCGGTACGCCTATTTCTGATGACCAGTCAAGACTAACAGCACTCGGTATTTTTTCCATAACTTGCTCTAAAAAATTCCAAATCATTCTTGTAAATTTCTACAAATAGACATAGATCTATTATCTATAAGATTGCAGCTTCAAAAACATTAAGATGAATTTTATGAAATTTTGCAAATGTGACATTTATGCAGAAAAACGTACATATGAACATGTTGTAGTAATATGGCTCTAGCAAAAGTTCTATATATCGGAATTGTATTATGTTTGAACCATAGCAAACTAGAGACACATATATATATAACAGTATATCATTTGAAGTTTAATTCAATGGTTTTACAATTTTCCAAAACCATTTTCCGATGCATTTGTGCATTGAAATTCATTTTGGTGCAAATAAAGTGCAAATGAATCATTAAGCATTCTAAGTCATTTTAAATACAAATGATGCAAAATGTATGATTCCTAAGAGCTTTAAAACATTTGAATAAACTCACTTACAATTTTTTGTAGCTCTTAATCATTATTTTGATCTTCATATTGCTTGTCTCTTGCTTTGACCTTTCATCATCTTTTTGCCTCTTTATCATCTTTGCTTTCTTGATCATCTTGTAGCACATTTTTAACTCTTCATCAACAATTGCTTCAAAATCTTTTTGTAATATCTCGCTAATGCACATCGAAGACTTCAAGTGTTGACGTCATCAAAATCCATCATGCAACTGTGTCGCTAACAGCAATAATATCGGTGAGCCTATTATTTTGCATACTCACTGGAACCAGTGAAGACCATGTCGGTCCCCGTACCGGTTACCATATCGGTCTCAATGTATATATTCAAATAGTAATATAGTCGTTGCTTTGCCAGACAGGTATACCAGTGTCTGAAGACCGGCATACTGGTCTCAAACAGGCAAGTTGGGATAGTTTTCATTTTACTATATATTGAGCCCCATTTCCATTTTTACAACAGATCTTGAACCTTCATACATTTTATTCTAAGGAAAAAACATAGAGTTTTATAAACCGTAATATTCATACACTTTCATACATCAAGTTCACACACTGCACCTTCATTTTCATTAGTAGTGAGCTTAGAATAATTGGGTAAGCAACTCACACTTAGAATCTTTATTATCTTTGGGAGTGCCCAAATGTATTTGTAAATCTTTTATTCAAACACTTGTAAGAGGTTTATAAGTGAGCCTTTATCTAAAACTTATAATTGAGGTTTTTGAGTGAGCTTTTATCTAAAACTCAAAGTGTAAAGGTTTGGAGTGAAACTAGTGTTGGAGTTGGTGCTTGGAGTGTCAATCTGAATTGTACATTTTTTATTTATTAATAAAATAACTATGTTTTCATTTCATACCTTATTAATGGTATTGTCATTATGCGTATTAGATTGATATATTAATATGCTAAGAATGACATCGACCTTAGAATAGTCTTATAGTAATACTAGACACTAGGTAGTCCCACATTGGGATAATATTACTATTAAAAACTATTCTTAAAGTAAATATTCCTAGTCGTTGGTTTTGGAATACAGTCGAATGTCTATAACCTAGAAGACTAGCATATGTCGTATATTGGAATTGGAGTTCCAATGGTTTAAACCCATGTACCATGAGCTTTGGAAGCTCGTATAAACATGTGGGTATTGGTTGGACCGAATACTGAATGAGTCACAGGTGATTCCTAATAGTTGGAAGTACACACACACCGTCAATAGGAATCTCATCGAGTCGAGTAGCATATGTAATCTTTAACTATAGGATAACAATGATTTTGTGTGAGATCCTCCACACTTTGATGCCATGTATGTCGTAAACCTTTCATGGTCTAGCCTCTAGAGGTTCGTTGGGTGTAGACTGATGCACTCAGTAACCAAGTACGAAGCAAGATAGGATCTGTCAGCCCGCATGTGTACCATAAGGGATTTAGGTATCTATGTGAATAAAGTCACGATTCTTAAATATTTGGCCAAAGTCGATCACCTAGGGTGGATCGCATCAGTTATGAAGAATAGTGGATATGTCGACATGAGATGTGCCTCAGAAAATTGACTGTGTATTCTATATTTCCTAAGCACAACTCATATAGCCTATGATGGAGGGATTGTTAAATATATGTGATGACCTCAACTTGTATAGTTCAGAAAGGTCATTCATGTTCTTTGTGAATTCGGAGGTAGCCGAATTGTGTACATATTAGCTAGGCTTATATGATGAACGTATCTGAACTTAGAGAGTTCCAATATGAAGTGTACTTGTTGAGCACTTGGGTAACCGATTAATTTTGATAAAAGATAATATTCGATATTATAATTATCAACTAAGATAATCAAGTGTTATTGGATAACATTGATTATCTACTTTGACTTAATTGGATTAATTTAATAATTACACAATGGCTTAATAGTAAAATCATAATTATCTCACCATTTGAGGATATTATGGTAATTGTTAGTATGTAATAATATGTGGTTTGGCTTGATTTAATTGGATTAAATCAAAGTGGAAAACATTTAACTAATCCATTTCCTAATCTTTGGCTTGATTTAATTGGATTAAATCAAAGTGGGAGACAATAGAGATTAGTCACACCTAATTATACATATTTGGACAAATTGGATTAAGCCCACTTAAAAGTTGATTACAACTTTTATTAATTAAAAATCACTAAGTTTTATTATAAATAGCAAGCTTTAGGAAGGTTTTAATTACAAGTATAAGCATAAGCAAAAGCTTGAGTAAGCTAAGCACAAGCAATTCTTGAGAGATTAGCCTAAGTTAGAGAGTGTTTAGAGAAGCTTGTGAGGTCTCTACAATATTTCATATAGGAGAAATCAAGATTGGATCTTGAAGTGAAGCTTGCTAGCATTGGAAATCAAGATTGGATCTTAAATTCAAGCTTGCACACCTTGGAGGTTCTCCAACCATTTCAACAAATGAGAAGTAGATTGGATCTTGCATCAAGCTTACTATGCAATGTTTGATCTTCTCCTAAGCTATGTTCTTTTGTGTATTGGATGAATGATCACATAGCTTAATGTTGAAATAAGGCTAATCAATTGTGTTAGGATACTTTGGAAGTATAAATACACATGTTTATTGATGAGTGGTAAATCTATCACTAATACCCACTCATTTAACCTAATAATTTGTATAGTTTCTTGAGTTTTGTGAATATTTTGATGTGTTTTGTGTTATTTTGTAGATAAATAAAGTTTCAGGACATTCTGGAGGTGATTTGGGCCAAAACAGTGAAAATTGGATGAAAATGGCATTTTGGTAATTTCCCGCGTCGCGACGCCTAACATGCGACGAACAGTGCTAACGTGCGCCAGGTCCACAAATCAGAAACTGAGAAAAGTTTGACTTTACTAACGTGCGCGTGCCACGTGTCACCATCACAGCCGATCTGCTAAAATGCGCCGTGCCACGTGTCATCATCCTACGGTGCCGACAGTCATCATCGCCACGTGTGCCACGTGTCACTCCATGTCATTGCCACATCATCAGCCACATCACCAGGTTGACCAAGTCAAACTGCCACCTCACCACCACGTCATCATCAGCCAATCAGGAAGTGCCACTTGTCGTAATCCTACGGTGCCGACAGTCCCTTTCCCACGTCACCGCCACCTCACTGCCACGTCAGCATCAATTATTGGCTATCTAATCCTTATCTGACACGTGGCGGATAAGAATCTAGCCGACCAATCAGAAGTCGCCACGTGTCACAATAATTGAGTCTTCAACCACCACGCCACGTGTCACCTTATCATCTTATCCAGAATCTGCAACCAACGAACCAGAGCGTGCCACGTCAACAGAAGCTTGCGTAGCGACGCCAAAGGCCTCAGCGTCGCGACGCCCGATGCCTATCCGCGCCTATAAATTGAGCTCGAGATTTCAGTTTTAGAGGCACCACTCTCTCTCATCTATTTTAGTTTTTAGTTTTTTTTAGTTTTTTAGTTTTTGTAAATAATTTAATTACGTTTTGTTAATATAGTAATTTACTTTTTTTACTTTTTACAGTTTTTACTATTCACCATGAGGAGGTAACTTCCCCAGCTAGGGTGAAAGGTAATTCTTTTACTGTTACTATTTAGATTAATCTCCCTTAAAAATAATATATTCACTATTTAAAATATTGACTAAAAAAGGATACCGCCAGATTGGTCGGTTGGTAATATTATCACAAGTTTATATATTATTTTATGGGAGATATAAAATAATAAATAGTAAAAGTAATTCCTTTTACCTTAGCATTTTTATTTTATGTCTTTTACTTTTCAGCATTTTTACTTTATGTCTTTTACTTTTAAGTTTTTACTAGCCCTAATTATGTGTTAGTTATATGGGGTTGTGATGAATTCTAATATCACCGGTTTATAAGGGGTTATTTTATAGTTTGGGTAATTTAAAGGTTTACTTATTAAGTCTTAAGCTTAATGCTTCTTGTTGTCTGATCACCAATAAGATTGATGTGGTAAATCTAAAATGAACTAGACATAGGGATTTTAGGTTTCAGCCTTAGACTTAATAGCCCACGATCTTCCTTGAGGATAGATAACCCTTTAATAGATTTCTTTACAGGATAGACATATACCTGTCGGGCGGGGGTAGCCATAATTGGAACTTAAACTTAATGAATCCAGATAATTTGGTTGACATAGACATATGGTTCAATTGGGTTAAACTGGGTATTTGCGTCTGACCATCGACATAGGCTTTTGCATAATTTAGTGTTCCAGGTTAGTAAACTGATTTATTACACAAACATGAAATAACCACTTCATCTTTTAAATGATATTAGAATGATTCACAACCCTAGATCTTTGTGTCTTTTGTTATTTTCTTAGTATTTTCTTTTGTCTTTTTATTTATTTATTTATTTAGCAATCTACAATCAATCAAATCAATCAAGTAATCATTCTCTTCTCTCTCAATTAGATATCTGTAAATAAATAGATTCAATAATTAATAACAATAGTAGGAATTAAGTCCTCGTGGGATTGATATTTTTATACTACTTGAACGATACGTGCGCTTGCGTTATACGTGTGTGTTTACGCCGGTCAAGTTTTTGGCGCCGTTGCCGGGGACTTATTTTCTTAAGTTATTAATTTTGAAGCTATCTAATTTACTTATATCTAATTTTCTTTATTTTTATCTGTAATTTTTATCTCTTTCTTTTGTTTTCAGGTGATGAAAAATGAAACATTATTTGGTGATTGAGAGATCACGAGCTTTACTAGAAGATACACCCCAAATCTGGGAGCAACAGTCCGGTTTTCTGAGGCCTGTTGTCCAGCCCAACAATTATCACTGGATGCCAGAACTAAGCAATACCACATTTGCTCAACAAGATGCAATGGGGAGATGTGACATATGTAATGGTAACCACCCTAGAGATTATTGCGAATACAACTACCATCCAGGGTGGCAGAGCTATCAAGATCCTTCATGGTATGACGAGCCATCACATTTCACAGAACCACATTTTCCATCTTATCCACCACCCACCTACAATGATCTTATCAACAATCAGAACCATCAGAGGAAGATCATTTGCTAAACATGCTCGAAGATATGTTCAAGAAACGAAAAGAAAAGTTGGATACAATGCTTGAAACAAGCCAGAATCAATTTGAAAGTATTCAGAGACAATCAGAATTCATTCAGAAGATGACAGATCAAATGAGACAATTCACAGAAAACCAGAACTACATACCTCAAGAACCAGTTTCAGATGACACGGATGAAGCCTTCGAGTACCAATCATTTCACAATGACACTTCAACAGAGGAGGAGGCTGAGCAGTATCAACAACCAGAGGTATCAGTTCAGGAGCCCGAACCGGCAAAGTCTCAATTTGACTTTTATTATACAGATTCTGACGAGGATGAAGCTGATCTATTTGTACTAATTGCACCAACAACGGAGGATCAAACTTTCAATCCTCAAAATGAAGATCTTGGAGCATGCTTTACCATGATGTTTGAAGAAGATCTATCTGAACCATCCATTCCAGTCATATCAGAGGATGAAAACCTAATGTCAGAAACATCTTTGCATCCTCAGGTTGAAAATTTTGAAGCATGTATTTCACATATGACAGATGAAGAGCTGAATACAAGAATTTTACAATACATCTGTGAAGAAAATGTGGAACAAGAAGAAGAGTAAATGGAGGAGCAAATGTCTGACCTTAATAAAGATCCAGAGCATTCAGGAGAAACATCGCTGTTTTGGGGAGTACAAATCAAAGATATCGCCATAAGCTTGACAGAATGGAACTCCCATTCCAAGTCAAGCACCATACGAGACCTCCTGTTTTTCTTTCTTTCTTTGTAGGAACCACTGGAGTAAGAAGGATCAAAAAGGTGGCACAAGCACTAAATGGGACAAAAAAATTTATGCTACCTTACCGTTGGAAGAGACCATTCAAAAGCAACGCTCACGGGATTGTCTTTAATAGGACATCCAAAATGACATTGAAACCACCTTAACAGATGGATTTCAGTCACGTCTGGCTGAAGATGAAAAATTTAGCGCTAGCAGGGAGGCAACCCATGCAATTTGTTGCAATTTCTGTTTTCATATTTTGTGTATACATGTTGTAGAGTTTTTAATTTTATGTTATTTTTTAGGGAAAAGCACAAACGGAGCATTTTAAGACAGAAAGAATGGTGTTTGGCAATCACAAAGATGAGAAACAATTCATTAGCGATGGCTGAGTAAAGAATTAATTCTTGAGACGCATCCTAATGAATTTATACTAAACGAGTGGCATATTGCGTACACAATTCCGTTACCTTAATTATTGCTTTGATTCGCTTTTCTGTTGTAAATATCTTTATTTTCGTAGACAGGATCCAGACTTTTTGACCTTTCATGATTTCATTTTGTTGTTTAGCTAAAAAAGCTTCCTATGGAAGATACTAGTGCTATTATTACTCACCTTTTTCAGGTACTATAAATTCAGCTCGTCATTGTACTTTTGAAGGCATCCAGAGTTGAGAAAGAAATACATATAAAAATGGAAGCCACTTCAAGAAGACGAGTTGAAAACATTTGTGTGTTTTACGGTAGTAGTGTTGGTACTAAGCCACAATACGTAGAGGCAGCACAGGAATTGGGTCGAGTCTTAGCTGCCAGGAATATGCACTTATTATATGGCGGAGGCAATCTTGGACTTATGGGGATCGTTTCAAAGGCTGTACAGGAAGGAGGCAGTCACGTTTTGGGAATCATCCCAAAACCCTTGGCAGAGGCAAATCTTATTGGATCATCAAACAAAGAGGAACTTATTGTGCCAGGTATGTCTGAACGACTGGTAGAAATGATTAACCGTGCTGATGCTTTTATCGCTTTGCCAGGTGGCTTGGGCACATTGGAGGAAATTTTTATAGTTCTATCTTGGGCGAACCTGAACATACACCAGAAACCGCTTGGACTGTTTAATGTTGATGGATTTTATGATTTTCTTTGTGTGTTTCTTGATGATGCCCGGAGAAATGGGTTCGTGTCAAAACCTATGAAAGAACTCATCTTTACTGCCAGAACTGCTCCGGATCTAATAGACCGACTATTAGCCTATGAACCACAAGTTGACCCTATCATTTCAAAGATAAATTGGTCCCAGGACGATCGTGGTAAGAGGCGTCGGATTAATCTGGATCTTAACCTTTAATTTCCTGTAGATTTTCAGCTAACCAGGTACGACTTTCTTAACTCTCCTTTTACTGTTTAGGACATTGGGGACAATGTCTCATTTAGGTTTGGGGGAGGAAATTAGTTGATCAGTACCTTGTTTTTAGTTTGTGTGTTGTTTTTATTTTTAGTCCAAAATTTTTCGAAAAATACAAAAAAATTGAAAAAATTTCAAAAATTACAAAAATATTTTGCGTTTTGTGTTTTTATTTTGACTAAAAGTGTGAAATTGGTAAAAGATAGCCGAGTAAGGAGTTTCCACTCCTGAGACGTATCTCAAGCCTATTTTCGAAATAAGTTAATTTTTGTTTATTTCATTTTGAATTATTCAATTTGTAAATTCTCCATAAAACGTACTAAAATGGATCTTCATATGTTCAGTTAGCAGATATTATCAACATATATAGTAACATACGGACATGAGCTAAAATTGAAAAGTTTGTAATATTCAGTGCTCTAGTTTAATTGGAGGAAGCATCTCAAAAAGCAGTGGAGTAAAAAAAAAACGTCTGAGATCCGAGTTATTAAGTCTTTAAGGGTGTTTTAACACCTAGTGCCCTAAAACCAACTGGTTTGAGAGTCATTGGCCCAAAGCTCGTCACATGGATCAAAGATGCTGCAAAAATATATATCTGAAGTCTGAGTAATTAAGTTCGTAGGGGTTTCTTAACACCTGGTGTCCTAAAGCCAACTGGTTTGGGAGCCACCGACCCAACACTCGTTACATAGATGGAAGATATTGTATATAAATAAAAAATAGAAAAAAAATCAAAGAAAAAAATCAGAAAAATCAGAAAAATTATTCCATTGCTACCAAAAGGTGTGAAATCCGATAGAACTTTAGGACAAAAATATTATTCTCTTATCAACTACACTTATGACTGTTGTGGGCAAAAATGAGTTGATTAATATCTTGTTGGCTGTGTATATGAAGAATGGTAAAAATAATCGGAGAATTTACTTATTATGTAATTTAGAAAAAAAAACAAAACAGCTAGTAACTGGAGTTGAAATTTCACCTGATTAGTTACTAACTTCTTTATTCTCTTTTCTCTTGTCTTTTTGCTTTTTTGTGCTAGTTTCACTACCTTTTTACTTTTATAAAATGTTTGTGGGTAGCATTGATGTAAACCCTCACGAGACTACAACTCGTCCACTATGGACACCTAGGGGTTTAAGGGCTTGTTGTATACGCTAAATACAACCGTGATCCCTACGAAAGTGGCTTAGTTAAATTTTATTTTAAAGATGTTTATGTTATTTTATTTTATGTTTTGCTCGAGGACTAGCAAAATGTTAGGTTTGGGGGTGTGATGAGTGGTAAATCTATCACTAATACCCACTCATTTAACCTAATATTTTGTATAGTTTCTTGAGTTTTGTGAATATTTTGATGTGTTTTGTGTTATTTTGTAGATAAATAAAGTTTCAGGACATTCTGGAGGTGATTTGGGCCAAAACAGTGAAAATTGGATGAAAATGGCATTTTGGTAATTTCCCGCGTCGCGACGCCTAACATACGCCGAACAGTGCTAACGTGCGCCAGGTCCACAATCAGAATCTGAGAAAAGTTTGACTTTGCTAACGTGCGCCGTGCCACGTGTCACCATAACAGCCGATCAGCTAAAATGCGCCGTGCCACGTGTCATCATCCTACGGTGCCGACAGTCATCATCGCCACGTGTGCCACGTGTCACTCCATGTCATTGCCACATCATCAGCCACATCACCAGGTTGACCAAGTCAAACTGCCACCTCACCGCCACGTCATCATCAGCCAATTAGGAAGTGCCACGTGTCGTAATCCTACGGTGCTGATAGTCCCTTTCCCACGTCATCGCCACCTCACTGCCACGTCAGCGCCACGTCAGTATCAATTATTGGCTACCTAATCCTTATCTGACACGTGGTGGATAAGAATCTAGCCGACCAATCAGAAGCCGCCACGTGTCACAATAATTGAGTCTTCAACCACCACGCCACGTGTCACCTTATCATCTTATCCAGAATCTGCAACCTACGAACCAGAGCGTGCCACGTCGACAGAAGCTGGCGTAGCGACGCCAAAGGCCTCAGCATCGCGACGCCCGATGTCTATCTGCGCCTATAAATTGAGCTCGAGATTTCAGTTTTAGAGGCACCACTCTCTCTCATCTCTTTGATGTAAAGAGAGAGTTTCTCTCTCTAGTTTCTTTTAGTTTTTAGTTTTTTTTAGTTTTTTAGTTTTGTAAATAATTTTAATTACGTTTTGTTAATATAGTAATTTACTTTTTTTACTTTTTACAGTGTTGACTATTCACCATGAGGAGGTAACTTCCCCAGCTAGGGTGAAAGGTAATTCTTTTACTGTTACTATTTAGATTAATCTCCCTTAAAAATAATATATTCACTATTTAAAATATTGACTTAAAAAGGATACCGCCAGATTGGTCGGTTGGTAATATTATCACAAGTTTATATATTATTTTATGGGAGATATCTAAAATAATAAATAGTAAAAGTAATTCCTTTTACCTTAGCATTTTTATTTTATGTCTTTTACTTTTCAGCATTTTTACTTTATGTCTTTTACTTTTAAGTTTTTACTAGCCCTAATTATGTGTTAGTTATATGGCGTTGTGATGAATTCTAATATCACTGGTTTATAAGGGGTTATTTTATAGTTTGGGTAATTTAAAGGTTTACTTATTAAGTCTTAAGCTTAATGCTTCTTGTTGTCTGATCACCAATAAGATTGATGTGGTAAATCTAAAATGAACTAGACATAGGGATTTTAGGTTTCAGCCTTAGACTTAATAGCCTGTGGATGCTGGAATTCGGCCGAGGTCCACAATCAGAATTTATAGATTGGGGGCATTAGCGATCCTGCAAGACAAAGGTAGGGTGAGCGGGAGTAGACTACCCACCGGTGTGGTGGGTGCCGGGGGCACTTCGACGCTCAAGTCAGTAGTCTGAAATGAACAGTAAATATATAAATGTGAAAAGCAAGGTTTGAAGTTACCTTGACCTCTCTGGATGGTCGTGCGGGCGGTGGTAAGTGTATAAGGGGATGGAGAGCTCTGAGAATGCTAATGTCAGAGAGCAGGGGATTGTAAGAAAGAAGTGAAGCCTGCATCAGAGTTGAGAAGCTCTCATCCCACTTCATGAATTATGCTTCATTTTATAGGAGGAGAAAGGTGAATTCTCTGATCTGCACATGAGAAATGGGTCCCCATAACATGCTTATTGTCTCTGCTTTCGGCAGGGAGAAT
Organism: Zanthoxylum bungeanum; assembly: GCA_019454045.1. NCBI lineage: Eukaryota > Viridiplantae > Streptophyta > Magnoliopsida > Sapindales > Rutaceae > Zanthoxylum > Zanthoxylum bungeanum. The sequence continues at coordinate 22,681 of SKCR01000072.1, forward strand.
ATTTTGCATGTGGGCGATATATTCTTTGTTGGGGAAAAGAGAGAATCGGTCAAATGGTTTGTCCTTTTATTTTTGTAAAGGGTTTAGAGTTTAATGGGCTGGGTTATTGCTTTGGGCCTCACTTGGTATTGTGTTCGAAGTGAAAGACGGTTTTGTCCTTGGCCCAAATTTGGCACGTACAGTTTGTTCCCTACTCTTTAAGTCAAAGATCATTTGACTTGAAGAGTAATATGTCGAGTGTATCATCGGAGATTTGATCCTGATAATAGATGTCTTCTATGTCTTTTGAAGTAGCTGAAGTTTAAAACTTCAACTTAACTCTAAAATGTCTTCTGGACCAGATGAAGGCCAGATCTACGACTTGACTCTACATGAGCCAATGGGGAATGTTCCCAGTTGACTGAACCAGATGAAGGTTCAGGTCTTCCATTTGACTCTACATGAGCCATGGGGAATGTTCCTAGTTGACTGAACCAGATGAAGGTTCAGGTCTTCCATTTGACTCTACATGAACCATGGGGAATGTTCCCAGTCGACTGAACCAGATGAAGGTCAGGACAATCTCTATACTACTGGTCAAAGACCAGGGGAGTTTTCAATTTTTTCTAGACCAGATGAAGGTCGTATGTTGACTCTACATGAGCCAATGGGGAATGTTCCCAGTTGACTGAACAAGATGAAGGTTCAGATCTTCTATTTGACTCTACATGAGCCATGGGGAATGTTCCCAGTTGACTGAACCAGATGAAGGTTCAGGTCTTCCATTTGACTCTACATGAACCATGGGGAATGTTCCCAGTCGACTGAACCAGATGAAGGTCAGGACAATCTCTATACTACTGGTCAAAGACCAGGGGAGTCTTCAAATTTTTCTGGACCAGATGAAGGCCAGGTCTTCAACTTTGACTCTACATGAGCCATGGGGAGTGTTCCCAGTCGACTGAACCAGATGAAGGTCAGGACAATCTCCATACTACTGGTCAAAGACCAGGGGAGTCTTCAAATTTTTCTAGACCAGATGAAGGTCATATGTTGACTCTACATGAGCCACAGGGGATGTTCCCAGTCGACTGAACCCGATGAAGGTCAGGATAATCCCCATACTACGGACTAGATGATGTCGGCTGTGATCATCAATAAGTCCCAAACTACAAACGTGTACTGTCGATTGGGATCAATGTTACGCCCCAAGCTACACGTTGAGATGTTAACTAAGTAATTCTTAATTAGTCTCAAGTCAATGATGTGTTATGTCGATTGGGTTTTCCTTTAAGCCCCGAGATACACATGTAGATGTCAAATAAGACACATATCAAGCATCAAGTCATACATGCATAAGATCCACATTAAGTCCCAAGCTACACATGTAGATGTCGATTGGGAAAAATACCAAGCATCAAGCCATACACGCATAGGATTCACAACAAGTCCCAAGCTACACATGTAGATGTCGATTGGGAAAAACATCAAGCATCAAGTCATACTTGCATAAGATCCACATTAAGTCCAAGCTACATATGTAGATGTCGATTGGGACAAATATCAATCATCAAGTCATACATGCATAAGATCCACATTAAGTCCCAAGCTACACATGTAGATGTCGATTGGGACAAATACCAAGCATCAAGCCATACACGCATAGGATTCACAACAAGTCCCAAACTACACATGTAGATGTCGATTGGGAAAAACATCAAGCATCAAGTCATACATGCATAAGATCCACATTAAGTCCCAAGCTACATATGTAGATGTCGATTGGGAAAAACATCAAGCATCAAGCCATACATGCATAAGATCAACAAGTCCCAAGCTACATATGTAGATGTCGATTGGGAAAAACATCAAGCATCAAGCCATACATGCATAAGATCAACAACAAGTCCCAAGCTACATATGTAGATGTCGATTGGGAAAAACATCAAGCATCAGGCCATACAAGCATAAGATCAACAATAAGTCCCAAGCTACATATGTAGATGTCGATTGGGAAAAACATCAAGCATCAATCTATACATGCATGAAATCCACAATAAATCCCGAGCTACACTCATGTAGATGTCGATTGGGAAAAACATCAAGCATCAATCTATACATGCATGAAATCCACAATAAATCCCAAGCTACACTTATGTAGATGTCGATTGGGAAAGACATCAAATATTAAGCTATACACGCATGAAATCCTCAATAAATCCCAAGCTACACTTATGTAGATGTCGATTGGGAAAGACATCAAACATCAATCTATACATGCATGAAATCCACAATAAATCCCAAGCTACACTCATGTAGATGTCGATTGGGAAAGACATCAATCATCAATCTATACATGCATGAAATCCACAATAAATCCCAAGCTACACTTATGTAGATGTCGATTGGGAAGACATCAAATATCAAGCTATACACGCATGAAATCCTCAATAAATCCCAAGCTACACTTATGTAGATGTCGATTGGGAAAGACATCAAACATCAATCTATACATGCATGAAATCCACAATAAATCCCAAGCTACACTCATGTAGATGTCGATTGGAAAGACATCAATCATCAATCTATACATGCATGAAATCCACAATAAATCCCAAGCTACACTTATGTAGATGTCGATTGGGAAAAACATCAAGCATCAAGCCATACATGCATGAAATCCTCAATAAATCCCAAGCTACACTTATGTAGATGTCGATTGGGAAAGACATCAAACATCAAGCTATACATGCATGAAATCCACAATAAATCCCAAGCTACACTTATGTAGATGTCGATTGGGAAAGACATCAAATATCAAGCTATACACGCATGAAATCCTCAATAATCCCAAGCTACACTTATGTAGATGTCGATTGGGACAAATTGACTTGATGAAAGTTTATGACACTAAGGTCGAATGGAACTGACAAAGGCAATGAGACACGGTCGAATGAAACTAATGCATGTCTATAAGAATCACCACTACTAGACTTGATGAAGGTCCAAAAGGATTTTCATACTACCTAACCTGATAAAGGTTGGTCGATTGGACCAAATGAGGTCCAAGAAAATTTTTCATACTACTAGGCATGATAAAAGATTCCCTATGTAGTATGGAGTTGGCAATATTAAATCAATGTAGTATGAAGATGATGACTAACCTTTCATTTAGTCTGGAGGAGTTGACAATCATTCCAGAGATGGAATTTTCCACGTAGCCTGAAGTTGATGGCCATTTACCTCGTCGTATGACAATCATTCCATGTCACTGGGAGCTTCCAAGTCCACGAGCATGAGCCCCCGCCATAAAAGACTCATTCCCCATACCAACAAAAAATCAGTTGGCACGAGAGCAACTGCAAAGCGCTTGCCTCAAGCTCCAAGTTCATCCACAAGCCACTCGCCCAAGCTTTTTCTTATCTGACTGTCTCCCCAGATTAGTACATTTTGTAGTATCAAATGGACCCAAACATCTTATATCAAGTTGGATCTCATGTGACTTTGTCTTTGCATGGAACTTTATCATGTGGTCCATTCCTCATTCTCGTGTGATGTAGTGTGGGTTATTGTTTTTGGTAATGAGCTCTCAACCCAATTTTTCAGCCACGTGAGGCTTGATAGGTTCAGTATAACTCCTAACTTGTCGTTTCATAGCCGATGTGGGATTTTAATTAGTGGACTCTTCACTTGTATTTTGGCTTGGGCACACTACACTCAATTGAGTCTTTGTTTTGGGTTTTAATTCGAACGACGGGCATGCGTTGGGCAATGGTTCCTTCGGCTTTTGTGGCTCTTTTGGGCCAAACTACAAATAAAACTTTACGGGAAGTTTGCACTCTTTCATGCTACTTGCGTTAGCTTTGGGTTGGGCCTTGTTTTGATTTGGTTGCTATGGATTTTGAGTTGGTTGGGATCTGAGTTCGTTTGGGTTGATTGGCACACTGGATCAAGTGGCTGGATCAAATATCGATTCATGCAATTTGGATTTTGATTGTGTGGCGAGTAAGACTCCCTGTCGTATGGGCTTTTTGTAGTTGTGGTCGTGTGGATTTTTTATGGGCTTCTTGGCTGCATGGGCTGGGCTTTTCAAATGATTTATTTGTGGGGAAGATATTTGATCTCAATGTTAATACTTCCATACTTATAGTGTCGAATGATACTTTTGTTTGTTGCTAAACCTTCGTATATATTCTGTCGAATGGGACTGTTACACGGCTGGAGGGTGTGGTCTCTTAGTGCTCACACGGCAAGTCTGCGCATGGAGTGCGTATGAGCCAGCTTGGCGTGTGTGCCTGGCAGTTTGTCATGTTGTTCTTTGCGCAGCTTTGACGCTTGGCACATGGGCTGTTTCTTGGACAGCTAGCTAAACAATGATGTTCTCTCCCATTGTTGCTGATTCACGTGAAGCATGGAATGAAAAGACATGGGCTTACACATGCATGGCACGGCTCTGAGTGGTATAACATGACCGTATGGGCTGATTCTTTTGAATTTACATTGAAGATTTCAAGAAACATGGTCACATACTACTTGATTGTCTTTCGTAAGGCTTGTTGTATGTGGTTTTGTCGAGTGGGGCTCCATTTTCACTATGGGAAAAGAGCTGTTGTTTAACTTGTCTTGGCCTCCTCCACTTTGTCGCCTGGGAGGTCTATTGTAGGATGAATTTTCTTTAATGGCCACTTTTTCTGGTTTCTGTTTGTACCTTGAAGCCATGTGTAGTTGTGTTTGTAAGGATTGTAGACTGATGAGTCTTTGCTTGCTATGAATCTCTAAGGCCCCACGGTGGGCGCCAAATTGTGGATACTGGAATTCGGCCGAGGTCCACAATCAGAATTTATAGATTGGGGGCATTAGCGATCCTGCAAGACAAAGGTAGGGTGAGCGGGAGTAGACTACCCACCGGTGTGGTGGGTGCCGGGGGCACTCCGACGCTCAAGTCAGTAGTCTGAAATGAACAGTAAATATATAAATGTGAAAAGCAAGGTTTGAAGTTACCTTGACCTCTCTGGATGGCCGTGCGGGCGGTGGTAAGTGTATAAGGGGATGGAGAGCTCTGAGAATGCTAATGTCAGAGAGCAGGGGATTGTAAGAAAGAAGTGAAGCCTGCATCAGAGTTGAGAAGCTCTCATCCCACTTCATGAATTATGCTTCATTTTATAGGAGGAGAAAGGTGAATTCTCTGATCTGCACATGAGAAATGGGTCCCCATAACATGCTTATTGTCTCTGCTTTCGGCAGGGAGAATATTTTGCATGTGGGCGATATATTCTTTGTTGGGAAAAGAGAGAATCGGTCAAATGGTTTGTCCTTTTATTTTTGTAAAGGGTTTAGAGTTTAATGGGCTGGGTTATTGCTTTGGGCCTCACTTGGTATTGTGTTCGAAGTGAAAGACGGTTTTGTCCTTGGCCCAAATTTGGCACGTACATAGCCCACGATCTTCCTTGAGGATAGATAACCCTTTAATAGATTTCCTTACATGATAGACATATACCTGTCGGGCGAGGGTAGCCATAATTGGAACTTAAACTTAATGAATCCAGATAATTTGGTTGACATAGACATATTGTTCAATTGGGTTAAACTGGGTATATACGTCTGACCATTGACAGAAGCTTTTGTATAATTTAGTTTTCCAGGTTAGTAAACTGATTTATTACACAAACATGAAATAACCACTTCATCTTTTAAATGATATTAGAATGATTCACAACCCTAGATCTTTGTGTCTTTTGTTATTTTCTTTAGTATTTTCTTTTGTCTTTTTATTTATTTATTTATTTAGCAATTCTACAATCAATCAAATCAATCAAGTAATCATTCTCTTCTCTCTCAATTAGATATATGTAAATAAATAGATTCAATAATTAATAACAACAGTAGGAATTAAGTCCTCTTGGGATCGATATTTTTATACTACTTGAACGATACGTGCGCTTGCGTTATACGTGTGTGTTTACGCCGGTCACTTATAAATTAGCTCAAAGATGTTCATGTTGGACATGGAACAATTAATAAGAGTTTGGAACTCTAGATTAAAGCTTAGAGTTATGGCTACCATTCTAGATTCACTTGACCACCTTTAAGTGAAATAGAATTGTTCATGAGACTTTTCTAATTTGGATTCTAAAATGGTTTGTGATTAGATTCAAACATATGCATGTAAGTATTTAGAATACATTTATGATAATCAAGCCGAATTAGTGATGTTCAAAGTACATTTTCATGCACTCTTTACTAGCTCTTCGAAGACTTCTGGGAAGTAAAAGAAAATCAAAATGGGGAAGAAGAATATTGCAAAAAAGAACTCTGAGAATAGCAAAGGCGTAAAACCGCAAATAGCCTGTGATCAATGTCTACAATGCAAGAAGTCTGGACACTGGAAGAATGACTGTCCAGATCTGATAGGAAAAGCAGGACCCTCAGGTACGCTTTATATTTTTCCAATTATTGACATCTCATTAGCCTTAGATGCAAATAGTGGATGGGTATTAGACATTGGCAGTCCTACTCATATTTACAACTCCCTGTAGGTAATGATGGTAAAAAAAAGGCTGAATAAAGGGGAGATCTAGCTTAGAGTTGGCAATGGCGAGACAATGGATGTCAATGCCATAGGAACAGTTGTTCTAGATCTCCCAAATGGATGTAAATTAGATATACATGACTGTTATTATGTTCCCTCAATTATCAGACAAATAATATCACTGTCAATATTAGATAAAGAGGGATTCATTTATATACATGTTTATATCTTAGAAACTTGCATATATGTGATATATTGAAATAGAGAAAATCGACATAAGCTAAATCGATAAAATAAGATAAAATCGGTAAAGATTTTAAATTCCGCATTATTAGACAATAACTCAATTCGCCCCCCCCCCCGTAACGCAAGCGCACGTATCGCTCAAGTAGTATAAAAATATCGATCCCACGAGGACTTAATTTCTACTATTGTGATTAATTATTGATATTATTTATTTACAGGTATCTAATTAAAGGGAGAAGGGAATGATTGCTGATTCATTGGTTGAATGTGGATTTGCTAAATAAATAAATACACAAAAGAAAATACTAAGGAAAATAAACAAAAGACATAAATATCTAGGGTTGTGATTCCACACAATATTATTCTAATGATGAATTTATTTTCGTATATATGTGTAATAAATCAGTTTGCTAACCTGGAACACGAAGATATGCAAAAACCTCTTCCGATGGTCAGATGAAAACACCCAAAATAACCCAATTAACTATATTTCTATGTTAACCAAGTTACATGAATTCATTAAGTTCAAGTTCCAATTGTGGCTACCCTGCCGACAGGTATATGTCTATCCTGGAAGGAAATCTCACTAAGAGATATCTACCATAAGGTGAGATCGTGAGCTATTGAATTTAAGGCTGAAACCTAAAATCTCTTTTCCAAGTTCATTTTAAGTTTACCACATCAATCTTATTGGTGATCAGGCAACAAGAAGTATTAAGCTTAAGATTCAATAAAAAACTAAAATATTAAACATAATATAATTAAATCAATTATTAAGCATGTGAATATTATGTTTCATCACTTCCCTAGAATAAAATAAAATGCGAGGGTTATTGGATCCACCTTTACTATTTCTAATTTAGAAATCTCCCTTATTATAATATATAAATTTGCATGTCATTACCAACCGACCATATAGGCGGAATCCTGATTAAGTCAGATGTTGAATTAATTCCAACCGACCATAAAGGCGATATCCAATTTAGTTAGGTTAAAATCAATTTAATTAAGTCCAACCGACCATAAAGGCGGTATCCAATTAAGTCATGTTTTAAGATAATTTGTATATTATAATTTAAGGGAGATTAATCTAAATTATCATAATAAAAGCTTCACCCTTCCCCCCATCGGAAATTAACTACAAAACATAAAAGAAATATAAAGTAAATAAACTATTATTGCTACTAAAAATAAAAATACATAATTTAAATTACAAAAATTTAAACAAACAAGATACAGTCTTTAGATCTTTATTAGAACCTTAAGGAAAGTATATTTACTACTGCTAAAATATATATATATATATATATATATATATATATATATATACACACAAACAAGATACAATCCTTAGATCCTTATTAGAACCTTAAGGAAAGTATGAATTTGGAAAATGAAATCGGCTTCTATTTATAGGCAAAATTTGGCCTTGAGCGTCGCGACGCGTGGAACTTTGAGCGTCGCGACGCGTCATTAATTTGTGACACGTGTATGTGGTTTGATGAGATGATGACAGATGGTTGTCGAAATAAATTATTGGCTCTCCGTCGCGACGCGTGAAGGCTTGCGCGTTGCAATGCTGACTTAAGCAATGACGAGTGTTGGTAGAGTGAATGATTGTGCTGACGTCATGCTGACGTGGCATCATGCTGAATTATTAGGTGACGTCATGATGACATAATGATGACGCAGATGCTGATTTGGTATTGACGTGATGATAATGAGTGTCAGCAGCATAATAACCGCTGCGCTTCGCGAAGCAGAAGGTTTGTGCGTCGCGACGCGAAATTCCAATTTTGCCCTTTTTGTTCGTGTTTCACTGTTTTAGCACCAAGTTGATTCCATTGAGTCCCAAAAATTTATTTATCTGTAAAATAACACAAAACACATCAAAATATTCATAAAGCTCGAGAAACCATACAAAATATTAGGTCAAATGGACGAAAAATAATGATATATTTTTCGTTCATCATAGGGCATATCCCTAACGAAATCCCACTTGTACTTGAGCCAATCACGTTGGTACCATATACCAATCTTCAAAGGATGGTGATTCAATTGCTATTATGTCATATACTAAGTCAGTAGGTCCGCAACATTTCCGCTGTAGAGTTAGAAACACGATCAGTAGTTTATCTATTATAAACTGACTGATCCAGTGATACTTAGGTAGAATATTCATTAGAATTCTAGTGAGACCTTGATTTTTTTAGCTCCATTATTATCACAGTCAGGTAGAGTCTCGACACGAAATACAACAAGAGATCTCATTTTGCATTAACTATAAGATAGTGAAAAATGTAAAATGATATAAGATTGTCATTATATTAATCGTAAATAAATTTAAGACTAATAAGAAGATTGTATTTACATAAGGATGATACCCCCTGAATTGTACGACACAATTGGTTTTAGGACATATGCCTAACAATTTTGGTTGTGTTAAACCATGGTCAATCTCGGTGTCAAATTGATGGCATACTGCAGTTAGACTGTGATACTCCTCTGCTATGTTTTCCTTTAGGTCTCCACACACCACTGCATCATCAGCTATTTTCTCTGCCAACCTCTCCATAATCAAATCTCTTTTTCCTTCCACTGGCTTCATTAAGACTTTTCTCTCCTAACTTTTATGATTTGTTGTGAGATCGAACATTCTGACAACAAACTCCTCTCCATCAACTCTGAAGGTGAGGAGGCCTTGTTATACATCAATTATTGCTTCTACTAATGCTAGAAAGGGTCTTCCCAAAATACAGAGTATATCTACATCATCTTCAATCTCTAAAATAATAAAGTCCATTGGAAGTTTAAAATCTCCTACCTTCACCATCACATCTTCTATCATTCCTTTGGGCATCCTGATGGTTATGTCAATAAACTGCATAGATATTGAGGTTGGCTTCAGTTCATGATACCTCAATCTCTTTGCCATTGGTAGAGGCATTAAATTTAACCCCGACCTCAAATCATATAGTGCTTTTGACTCATAATTCGTAATAGTGTCGGGCTATTGTGAATATGCCTAGATTCTTGCATGAAGTCACAATTGTTATCTGCAGTATTGCACTACACACCTTTGTAAGCCTTTCCTCTTTGACAGTTTTTCCCAATTATAAAGTTGTTGCACTTCTCTTTGTCGACTCCTCCGTGTATTCCTCTCGTTCTTTCTTTAACATTAGAATAGTTCAGAATGAAGGCTTTGGTTCATAGTACAATGAACTTCTCTTGGGCTCTTGCTTTGTTGGTTTGGAGTCTACAAAAGTTTTTTTCTATTTGTGCTTTCTTAGTGCTTACTATGATGGCATTGCAAAATTCTTTCCCTTCTCTTCTAGGCTTGGTTTCTGAGTTACTTAGGAAAGCTCATTGTGGCTTCCGATTCTGATTATTGGTGAGTTATCCGAGTTGGTTTTCCAATACTCTCAAGGACGCCGCTTAACTCTGAAACATGGCATCATATTTGGCTTATTTCCTTTTGAACATATCTGTGAGTATTTCCTCCAAGCCTGGTTTCTTTTCATACCCTTGTCCATTACTCCGCTGCTGAAATCCTGATCAAGCATTGTATCTTTCATTTGGTCTTACCTCTTAGTTGTTCTTCCATCCAAAGGTAGGGTGGTCTTTCCACATAGGGTTATAGTTATTGGAGTAGGGGTTGTGGCCTTGTCTGTTGTAATTGTTGACATAATTCACAGACTCTCCATATTGAGGGTATGGCTCTACATTTTGTTCTCTCTCATATCCTGTACTTATGGCTCTTATGTTGTTTACAACCTGCAAGCTCAAATCTCAGGCACTTTCAAATTCTTTCTATGTGCCCATTAACAATTGTATTTGATTCCAAATCATGTACTTCTGTTATTCGTTTAGGAATACTTCATTCTGTATCCAAAGGGAGTTGTTATTGGCCATCTCTTCCAGTAGATCCCAAGTTTGGTTTTCATCTTTTACCATCGATGCACCTCAAACAGCTGCATCTACGATAGTTTTCATCATCCATGAGGTCTTGATGTTGCAAGTGTTGGCCTAAAGAAGAGGTGGGATGATATAGGATGTGAGTCCATCTATTATTGGGATCGTGTTATCCCAAAGGAGAAATGGTGGTGCTACGCCCAGTGGTTCGGGTCGTTGATCGTTCATGATGTGGTGTGGTTGCCCTTTCAACTATATGAAATAAAAGAAAGACAACAATGACAGATAAAATGAAAAATAAAAATGGTGTTTAGCTAAGCAGGTAAAGTGTTTGTTCTAATATTAATAAAAGAAAATAAAATAAGTCATCAACAACGACGCCAAAAATTTGATCGTGATTTTGTTATTGTACGCAAGCTTATCAGTGGTAATTATATCACTATTTCCCACTCATTTGACCTAATATTTTGTATAGTTTCTTGAGTTTTGTGAATATTTTGATGTGTTTTGTGTTATTTTGTAGATAAATAAAGTTTCAGGACATTTTGGAGGTGATTTGGAGCAAAACAGAAAAAATTGGACAAAAATGACATTTTGGTAATTTTTCGCGTAGCGACGCCTAACATGGGCCGAACAGTGCTAATGTGCGTCGGGTCCACAAGTCAGAATCTGAGGAAATTTGACTTTGCTAACGTGCGCCGTGCCACGTGTCACCATCACAGCCGATCTGCTAACGTACGCCGTGCCACGTGTCATCATCCTACGGTGCCGACGGTCGCCATCGCCACGTGTCACCACGTGTCACTCCACCTGTCAGCCACATCATCGTCCACATCACCGGTTGACCAAGTCAACGTGCCACATCATCACCACGTCATCATCAGCCAATCACAGCGTGCCACGTGTCGCAATTATATGGTGTCGAAAATCCCTTTCGCCACGTGTGCCACGTCAGCACCACGTCAGCATCAATTATTGATAAACTTATCCGCAATTGACACGTAGCGGATAAGAAATCTGAGCCGACCAATCATAAGCCACCACGTGTCACAATAATTGAGATCCCAACCACCTTGCCACGTGTCACCTTATCACCTTATCCAGAATCTGAACCGTCGAACCAGAGCATGCCACGTCGACAATCACCGGCGTCGTGACACTGGCTTGGCGTCGCGACGCAAGACCCCTACTGACGCCTATAAATTCAGCGCGATTTCAGAATTCAAAGCATGCATTCCTTGAGTTTTGTAAGGACTCTAAGGATTACATCTTGTGTGTTTTAGTTTTTGTAATTTTAATTTAGCATTTTTACTTTTAGTATTTTTAATTATGCACTTTTACTTTTTGTAATAAAATTTTATTTACTTTTTACTTTATGTTTTGTAGTTAATTTACCGATGGGGTAAAAGGTGAAACATTTAATATAATTATCTAGGTAAATCTCACTTAATTATCATTTATAAATTATAATTTAACCGGATTAATTAATGGCAGACTTTATTACCGCCTATATGGTCGGTCTAAATATAAATTATTTTACCGCCTATATGGCTGGTCTTTATGTGACAGATAATTACCGCCTATATGGCTGGTGTAATTGGACTAAATGGATTACCGCCTATATGGCTGGTTTTAAATGTTTAATATTATTAATTCCAGAGAAAGCATAACAGAAAATAATTTATATATTATAATAAGTGAGATTCCTAGATAAGAAATATTAAATGTGGATCCTCTAACCCCCGGCATTTTATTTTATTCTAGGGAAGTGATGAAACACAATATTCACACACTTAATAATTGATTTTCTTTTTATGGATAATTCTTTAGTTTGTTTATTAAATCTTAAGCTTAATGCTTCTTGTTGTCTGATCACCAATAAAATTGATATGGTAAACTTAAAATGAACTAGACATAGGGATTTTAGGTTTCAGCCTTAGATTCAATAACCCACGATCTTCCTTGAGGATAGATAACCCTTTAATAGATTTCCTTACAGGATAGACATATACCTGTCGGGCGGGGGTAGCCATAATTGGAACTTGATCTTAATGAATCCAGGTAATTTGGTTGAGATAGACATATGGTTCAATTGCGATATACTGGATATTTACGTCTGACCATCGACAGAGGCTTTTGCATATTTTCGTGTTCCAGGTTAGCAAACTGATTTATTACACATAAATAAGAGAATCAATTCATCTTTATATTAATATTGTGTGGAGTCACGACCCTAGATCTTTGAGTCTTTTCTTTTATTTTCCTTAGTATTTTCTTTTGAGTCTATTTTATTTTAATTAGCAAATCCACATTCAACCAACCAAAAGCAATCAATTCCATTCTCCCTTTAATTAGATACTTGTAAATAAATAGTATCAATAATTAATAACAACAGTAGGAATTAAGTCCTCGTGGGATCGATATTTTTATACTACTTGAACGATACGTGCGCTTGCGTTATACGTGTGTGTTTACGCCGGTCAAGTTTTTGACGCCGTTGCCGGGGACTTATTTTTCTTGAGTTATTAATTTTAAAGCTATCTAATTTACTTGTATCTAATTTTCTTTAGTTTTATCTGTAATTTTTATTTCTTTCTTTTGCTTTCAGGTGATTGAAAAATGGAACATTATTGAGAGATTGAGAGATCACGATCTTTATTAGAAGATACACCCCAAATCTGGGAGCAACAGTCCGGTTTTCTGAGGCATGTTGTACAGCCCAACAACTATCACTGGATGCCAGAACCAAGCAATACCACATTTGCTCAATAAGATGCAATTGGGAGATGTGACATATGTAACGGTAACCACCCGAGAGATCATTGTGAGTACAACTACAATCCAGGGTGGCAGAGCTATCAAAATCCTTCATGGTATGAAGAGCCATCACATTTCACAGAACCACATTTTCCATCTTATCCACCACCCACCTACAATGATCTTCATCAAGAACCAGAACCATCAAAGGAAGAACAATTGGTTGACATGCTCAAATATTTATTCAAGAAACAAGACGAAAAGTTGGATACAATGCTTGAAACATATCAGAATCAACTCGAAAGTATTCAGAGACAATCAACATCTATTCAGAGGATGACAGATCAAATGAGACAATTCACAGAAAACCAGAACTACATACCTCAAGAACCAGTTTCAGATGACACTGATGAAGCCTTCGAGTACCAATCATTTCACAATGACACTTCAACAGAGGAGGAGGCTGAGCAGTATCAACAACCAGAGGTATCAGTTCAGGAGCCCAAACCAGCGAAGTCTCTATTTGACTTTTATTATTCAGATTCTAACAAGGATGAAGTTGATCTATTTGTACCAACTGCACCAACAACGGAGGATCAAACTTTCAATCCTCAAAATGAAGATCTTGGATCATGCTTTACCATGATGTTTGTTGAAGATCTACCTGAACCATCCATTCCAGTCATATCAGAGGATGAAGACTTAATGTCATAAACATCTTTGCATCCTCAGGCAGATACTTATAGAGCATGCATTTCACAGATGACAGATGAAGAGTTGAATTCGGAAATTTTAAAATTCATCTGTGAAGAAAATGTGGAGCAAGAAGTGACCGGTGCTTACACACGCGTATAACGCAAGCGCACGTATCGTTCAAGTAGTATAAAAAGTATCGATCCCATGAGGACTTAATACCTAAGCTTTCAATTTTATGAGGTCAAATGATTACTAGTATCTAACAGGTTGTTTGATTGATTTGAAATGGTGACAATTCTAAATTTTAAAAAACAAGTAAATAAAATTGTTCGAAAGTAGGTTTTAAGAAAATTCAATATTAAAAACTATCTAGGGTTGTGAAACTTTCAATATTATTTAAAGATGAAGTGGTTATCTTATAGTTGGGTAATATATTGATTTATTAACCTGGAACACTAAATTATGTGAAAGCCTCTCTCGATGGTCAGACACAAATACCCAGTTTAACTAATTGAACCATATGTCTATGTCAACCAAATTATCTGGATTCATTAAGTTTAAGTTCCAATTATGGCTACCCCGCCCAACAGGTATATGTGTATCCTGTAAGGAAATCTATTAAAGGGTTATCTATCCTCAAGGAAGATCGTGGGCTATTGAGTCTAAGGTCTCAAACTTAAAATCTCTATGTCTAGTTCATTTTAAGTTTACCTAATCAATTTTATTAGTGGCCAGTTAATAAAAAGCATTAAGATTAAGACTCAATAAATAAATCTTTATATTACCCAAACTATAATCTAACCCTTATAAACCGGTGATATTGAAATTCATCAACCCTAGATAACTAACTTAGTTATGACACATGGCTAGGGCTAGTAAAAACTTAAAAGTAAAAGCCATAAAATAAAAATACGGAAAAGTAAATGCGGTAAAGTAAATACTGAAAAGTAAATTACAATAAAATAAAATGTTAAGGTAAAAGGAATTACTTTTACTATTTACTATTTTAGATATCTCCCATAAAATAATATATAAACTTATGATAATATTACCAAACAGCCATATAGGCGGTAACCTGATTAATTCAAATTAAGTCCGACCAGCCATAAAAGCGGTATGATTTGTCCATGAACCTGCCATATAGGCGGTAAGAAAATTTAATTACCAACCAGCCATATAGGCGGTATCCTTGATTAGTCAGGTTTAAACCAATTTAAAATGAATTACCAACCGACCAATATGGCGGTATCCTTTTTAAGTCAAATTTTAATTAGTGAATATATTATTTATAAGGGAGATTAATCTAAATAGCAATAGTAAAAGAATTACCTTTCACCCTAGCAGAGGAAAGTTACCTCCTCATGGTTGAATAGTAAACATTGTAAAAATAAAGAAAGTAAATTACTATTATTACAAAATGTAATTAAAATTTAATTACAAAACTTAAATTAAAAGAAACTAGAGAGAGAAACTCCTGATTTACATCAAAGAAATGAGAGAGAATGGTACAATTGAAACTGAAATCTCGAGCTCAATTTATAGACATTGGTAGGCCACTGGAGTCGCGACGCCAAAGCCTTTGGCGTCGCGACGCTCGAACATTTCACTTAGTCCACCCATTTTGACTTTGACTGTTGACGCGGATTTCGTCGGCCCAATAAGAATTCGACACGTGGCACACGGTAAGATTTGGTTCAATGAGAGGATGACACATGACAGAATATGATTCGCCGATGATTCGGTCAATGAGAAAACGACACGTGTCACGTGGAGTGTCGGCACCATAGGCTTGTGACACGTGTCCCGGCGCATGTTAGCGGATCCTCTGTGATGGTGACACGTGGCACGGCGCACGTTAGCAAAGTCAACTTTTCAGATTCAGACACGTGGACTTGGCGCACGTTAGCAATGGACCGGCGCACATTAGGCGTCGCGACGCCAAGGGTTTGGGCGTCGCGATGCGCCCAAATTACCATTTTGCCCTTTTTGCCAATTTTCACTGTTTTGCTCCAAATCACCTCCAGAATGTCCTTAAACTTTATTTATCTGCAAAATAACACAAAACACATCAAAATATTCACAAAACTCAAGAAACTGTACAAAATATTAGGTTAAATGAGTGGGAAATAATGATAGATTTACCACTCATCACACCCCCAAACCTAACATTTTCCTAGTCCTCGAGCAAAACATAGAATAAAAAAACATAAACATCTTTAAAATAAAATTTTACTAAGCCACTTTCGTAGGGATCACGGTTGCATTTACCTTATGTAACAAGCCTTTAAACCCCTATGTGTCGCTAGTGGACGAGTTGTAGTCTCGTGAGGATTTACAGCAATGATACCCACAAACATTTTATAAAAGTAAAAAAGGTAGTGAAACTAATGCACACAAAAGCAAAAAGACAAGAGAAAAGAGAATAAAGAAGTTAGTGACTAATCAGGTGAAACTTCTACTCCAAGTTACTAGTTGTTTTCTTTCTTTCTAAATTACTGAATAAGTAAATTCTCCGATTATATTTACCATTCTCCATATACACAGCTAACAAAATATTAAACAACTCATTTTTGCCCACAACAGTCACAAGTGCAGTTGATAAGAGAGTAATATTTTTGTCCTAAAGTTTTATCAGAATTCACACCTTTTTGCAGCAATGGAATAATTTTTCTCATTTTTCTGATTTTATTTTATTTTATTTATATACAATACCTTCCGTCTATGTAGCGAGTGTTGGGTCGGTGGCTCCCAAACCAGTTGGCTTTAGGGCACCAGGTGTTAAGACACCCCTACGGACTTAATTACTCAGACTTCAGATATATATTTTTACAGCATCTTTGATCCATGTAACGAGCTTTGGGCCAGTGACTCCCAAACCAGTTGGCTTTAGGGCACTAGGTGTTAAAACACCCTTACAGACTTAATAACTCGGATCTCAGATTTTTTATTTTTTTTATTTTTTTTTTACTCCATCACTTTTTGAGATGATTCCTCCAATTAAACTAGAGCACTAAATATTACAAACTTTTCAATTTTAACTCATGTTTGTATGTTTCCATGTATGTTGATAATACCTGCCAACTGAGCATATGAAGATCCATTTTAGTTAGTTTTATGGAGAATTCACAAATTAAATAATTCAAAAGGAAATAAACAAAAATTAACTTGTTTCGAAATAGGTTTGAGATACGTCTCAGGAGTGGAAATTCCTTACTCAGCTATCTCTTACCAATTTCACATTTTAGTCAAAATAAAAACACAAAAACACAAAATATTTTTGTAATTTTAGAAAAAATTTCAATTTTTTTGTATTTTTCGAAAAATTTGGACAAAAAATAAAAACAACACAAAAACTAAAAAAAGGTACTAATCAACTAATTCCCTCCCCCAAACCTAAATGAGACATTGTCCCCAATGTCTTAAACAGTAGAAGAAGAGTTTAGAAGATAATACTTGGTTAGCTGAAATTCTACAAGAAATTAAAGGTTAAGATCCAGATTAACACAACGCCTCTTACCACGATCGTCCTCGGACCAATTTATCTTTGAAAGGATAGGGCCAACTTGTGGTTCATAGGCTAAGAGTTGATCTATTAGATCCGGAGCAGTTCTGGCAGTAAAGAGGAGTTCTTTTAAAGGTTTTGACACGAACCCATTTCTCCGGGCATCATCAAGAAACACACAACGAAAATCATAAAATCCATCAACGTTGTACAGCCCAATTGGTTTCTGGTGTATGTTCAGGTTCGCCCAAGATAGCACAATAAAAATTTCCTCCAATGTACCCAAGCCACCTGGCAAAGCAATAAAAGCATCAGCACGGTTAATCATTTCTACCAGTCGTTCTGACATACCTGGCACGATCAGTTCCTCTCCGTTTGATGGTTCAATAAGATTTGCTTCTGCCAAGGGTTTTGGGATGATTCCCAAAACATGACTGCCTCATTCCTGTACAACTTTTGAAACGATCCTCATAAGTCCAAGATTGCCTCCGCCATATATTAAGTGCATATTCCTTGCAGCTAAGACTCGACCCAATTCATGTTATGCTTCTATGTATTGTGGCTTAACACCAACACTACTACCGCAAAACACACAAATGTTTTCAACTCGTCTTCTTGAAGTGGCTTCCATGTTTTACTCTGGATGTCTTCAAAAGTGCAATGATGAGTTGAATTTATAATACCTGAAAAAGGTGAGTAAAATAATAGCACTAGTACCTGCCAAATGACAATTATTAGTTAAACAGTAAAATAAATCGTGATAGTCAAAAAGTTCTGGATCCTGTCGGAGAAAATAAAAGAAAACAACAAAACAAATCACAATTATTAGGAAAAGACAAAGAGATATAATATGTACAAGAAAAGTAGCGGCTTCATTGACGTCTATGCGTCAGGGACAAGCTTCCCATCCAATTTTCTTATAAATTGGCAAACAGGGTCTTTTTGAGTCAGATTCCCAAGACTTAACTGTTGTCTTTCTTTTTGAAATTGTGTATGTAATTTGCGAATGGCTATGTGTACATATCCACTGGGATGCGTCTCAAGAGTCGAAGATATATTATCTACAGACTCTTTACTCAAGCCATCCCTAATGAATTTAATCTTATCTTCGCGGTTATCAGACACCATTCCTAAAGAACGACAACGAGTATTGCAATTACAGAGTGCACATTTGTAACAAACACCCATTTGCTTAGCTCTACGTTTCTTTGCATAGGTGCTTCTTCCAAAACCAGGCAGATGTGAAATAAAAGAGTCGGAAGACTCACCTGTTAATCGGACCCGTGCTTCAATTACCCAACGAATGTCATTAGGAACACCATGGATTGTTAGTAGTCTTATCCGTTCCAAGCGAGCTTCGTAAACTTTCATCAGAGATTTTTGAGGGAGAGAAGGAAATTGCTTGTGAAGATTTGCGAGAGCTTCTTCCATCTTGAAATGTATTAATCTGCAAAAACTAAACACACCAAATTAAATCACACCAAATCACAATATATACAAAAATTGCATGGGTTGCCTCCCTGCGAGCGCTAAGTTTAAAGTCGTCAGCTAGACTTGACTTCTCGAACGTTAAGCTGGATTTGAAAGTCTGACACTTTCTTTTTGTCGCTCAAATGATTCTCCCCAATAGTGTTTGACACGCTGACTGCTAATCTTGAATATGTTATTGGTATTGGGATCCAGTTACTCAATAGCTCCATAGGGTAAAACCTGAGTGATCACAAATGGACCTGACCACCTAGATTTTAACTTTCCAGGGAAAAGTTTTAACATCTGCTGCCTTGGTTCCAACTGTCTGTGCACTATTTTTCGGTCATGCCATTTCTTGGTCTTTTCTTTGTACAATCTGGCGTTCTCATAAGCCTGTAAGCGAAATTCCTCCAATTCGTTGAGTTTGTGAAGTCTTTTCTCTCATGCAGCTTGTGAATCAAGATTCAACTTCTTCAGTGCCCAGTACGCCTTGTGTTCAAGCTCAATTGGCAGATGGCACGCTTTCCCAAACACTAATTGATATGGGGACATACCAATAGGTGTCTTGTAAGCTGTCCAGTAGGCCTATAATGCATCATCTAGTTTTGTAGACCAGTCCCTCCTTGTTGATCCAACGATTCTTTCTATGATTCTTTTGATATCCCTGTTTGAAACCTCAACCTGTCCATTTGACTGTGGATGATAAGCTGTGGTAACCTTGTGAGTAACTCCGTATTTGGATAGAAGTGCATCGAAGTATCTGTTGAAGAAATGTGATGTGGGTCTCGCCCCAAGCTGATACTGATGTGGGCCTCGGCCCTGACTGATACTGATATGGGCCTCAGCCCCAGACTGATACTGATGTGGGCATCGGCCCTGGGCTGATATTGATGTGGGCCTCGGCCCTAAACTGATGCTGATGTGGGCCTCGCCCCAAGCTGATACTGATGTGGGCCTCGGCCCTGGGACTCATCCCCAAACTGTAACTGATGTGGGCCTCGGCCCTGGGACTCATCCCCAAAACTGAATCTGATGTGGGCCTTGGCCCTAAGCTGATACTGATGTGGGCCTCGGCCCTGGGACTCATCCCCAAACTGATGTTGATGTGGGCCTAAGCCCCTAAACTGATGCTGATAATGTGGGCCTCACCCCCAAGCTGATACTGATTCATTTCTGAAACTGACTGTACTGTTGTTGCTTCTGAAGATTCCTCGTGTTCTAAACATCACTGAATTTCATTGTACCAAGGTTGAATGCTTTTCTCGAATATACTCATATTGCAGGTTGGAGGGAGAGACTCAGGCAAGTAAACGAAATGAACGTCTTTATTATCATTTAAGAAATGGTTCGAACATGTAGACCAAATCAATGTCTATATTAAAAATACAGGATCAAATAAACTAGAAGGAACAACTTCATCATTCGCAACATTGCATTCTTTCTTGACCTACAGTTCTTCACTGTCATCCCCTATCTCCATGTAAGAAGCTTGGTGGTTAATGGTTTGGAGGACAAAAGTTTCAGGCAATCCAGAGTTGATCATGTAGGTGGGTGGTGGAACGGAGTGGTAATTTGGTAGGGGGTTCCAATATGTTTTGGGTTGTTCTTTCTCTAGGTCGGGTATTTTGTGAGCATCGATGAGGTTTTGGATTTCATGCCTAAGGCGGGTGCAGTTGTCAGTTTCGTGGCCTCTCCTCTGATGGAAGTGACAATACAGGCTTAGGTCAAGGTTGGGTGGTATAGGATCTGGAAGTGGTTAGGCTCTAAGGGTTTTAGGAGTCCTTGTCCCTTCAACTTCTCAAGCACCTTAGATAACGGCTTCCCCAGGTTAGAGAAATGCCGGTTCTTGATGGCAGCAACATCGGCAGTAGCGGGTTTAGTCTCAGAATGCCCCCCAAAAGTTCTTCTATTGTGGCCATAAAACTTTCTGTTTTCAGCCTCCTCTTCTTCAATATCCATAACAGTCTCTCTCAACTGTCGGAAATCAGTAATCATGGAGGTCATCCTCCTCAGCTTACCATAAATAGAGGGCTTGGTGCCCTTGATAATCATCTTAATTTGGTCTTTCTCTGAAGGTCGAGTCTGCATTTTCAAAAGCTGGCTTCTCCAGCGATCCACATACTCTTTGAAACTTTCCTCTGGCTTCTGTTTAGTGTTCTCCAATCACGGAGTGACAAGTCAATCTCTAAGTCTGTAACATATTGCTTCAGAAAAGCATCAGCTAGTTCTCTCCAATCTTCCTTAACCTTATTCTCAAGGCTATGATACCAAACCACAGGTGCCCCCTCGAGTGACATCCCAAACATCTTTTGGACCTGGCGCTGTGATAGGCCCACTGAACTCATGACTGAGACATATTGCTGCAGATGGACTCTCGGGTCACCATTCCCATTAAACTTGGCCATGTCAGGCATTTTAAACTGAGCCGGCAGCTGTTCTCCGAAGGTCATTGCCTCATAATCTAACAACTCTTCATGTTTACCCCACATTTTACGGTTAACTGTTTCAACCTGATCCTGGAGCTTCTGAAATTCTGCCTGAGACCCAATCACTCTGCCTGTTGCATACTCTGCCATGTCATCATCAAAAGTGGGGATATCATCCCCCAACCCATTCAGAGGCTCCTCACGCCTCACATTCTCAGAATTTCCCCCAGCACGGGGCACAGCCATACCAGCCACAACAGTAGTCAAGGTTTGCAACTGTTCAGTAATCTTGGCGAGACCGTTTTCTAACTGATCCATACGGGATACCTCATTACCGGATTCACTCATGACTGTTACTGTTCTTTTAATGAGCCTTGTTCCTTCTCTAACCCAAACGGTATCTATGATGTCTTTTTTTGAGACATAGAAGGTGTTAACATGACATATGTATGTATGAGGTGCATGAGATGCATGTAACATATATAACATACTAAATCAACTAAAATTTTCAAACAAATCGGCCCGTTATCATTTTAGAAGCTTTTGGGCTAACTGTCATAGGAGTGAACTCGTCCCAGTTTAAATGGCCCAACAAGTTCACATCTCATGGCAAAGAGCCCAACTAAATCCAAATGGTAATGTTCCGAACACAAGCACAAAATGGCCCATCAATATTTAGAAGCCTTTGGCCCAATCGTCATAAGATACGTTCTTGTCACAGTTTAAATGGCCCAACAAGCCCATACCTCATGACAAAAGGTCCGAATGGATCCAAATGATAATGTTCCCAAACATAAGCATACAAAGATAATTTCTGTAGAGTGGCCCATCAATATTTCAGAAGCTTTTGGTCTAATTGTCATAGGATACGAACTCGTCCCAGTTTAAATGGCCCAACAAGTTCGCATTTCTGGCAAAAAGTCCAACTCCATCCAAATGAGGATGGTCCACAAGCACAAGGAAATAGTTACTATAGGCCATATAATTCCGGTCTACGTGTGGGTTTGCGGGAGTGTAGACAAAGACTCGCTGGCGAAGGATTACCCACAACTAGGTCTCCCCACTCAGGGGTTCGAGCGACCAAGTGAGCGCACCTTTTTTATACCTTACAGTACGTGCCAACGAGTTATGGTGTGTGACTAACTGTCAAATGGATTTCTTGTTGCAGATTCCCCAGAGGGAGGGTGGAGCGAGGCTCTCTTAAGTACCCAAGCCTCTTAGGCTCTTATCGCTTGGTGACAGGAATAAGCAACAAGTCCTCCAGATTAGTCTGTCACAATAGGCTACAAGTAGATGATTATCTAGGTGCCTTCACACAGCTTTTCCTTCTAGAAAGGTAGTGAGTGAAGGAAGACACCAAACCATTACACAGCCTAAACAATATGTCTTTGATTAAACCCCTTTTAACTCACAGTAGACACAGTTAATTAAAGCACAAATCATAATATTACAAGAGATTATTTCGGGGCCGATTCTCTATCCCAGTGGAGTCGCCAGACTGTAGGAACACAGAAACTGGGCAACGCATGCTGTCCCGGGCTCACGGCCCGGTTGGGAGTACGGAGTAGCCCGCGGGGGACTAAACCGGAGAATAATGGAGTCGCCACCCGGTGTGAACAGGGACAAAGATTTAAGGCCGCACTCACCCCTCGCAAGGGAAGACCTCAAACCGTTGGGTTCGGAATGGTCCCTTACTTATGCCACTTGTAATAAAATGATTTATGCAATAATCTAACCAAGCCCAAGCAACATATTTCCAAGGTTAAGTCATTCCTAAGTTTGCATGCATAGTTACAAAGCTCATATCTAAATTTACATATAACACATTTTCATGTTTACATACAACCTATTTGTATATAATCTATGTCCGAATTCATGCATAAAGATAAATCGACATACGGAAGACATATAGTTTCACAATCGTAGACACAGAGGCACAAACAAATAGCATTCATACAAGCATGCATATTAAGGAAAGACATTTAAGCGCATAATATAAATAGATCACTAATAGGTAATACAAATGCATAAGGTAAAAAGAAACAACTATATGCTAAAATAAACATGTCGTGATGTGGTGCAAAGGAAGATAACTAATAATGACACAAACACACACGTGGGCATTTTTCCAAGTGGTACGTGGAATTGTATCCCGAGTACAGATCATACTACTACCGTCCATTCGGAATCGGCTATGAAATTTATGTTCGGGTTTCCATCCTATATACCACGAGAAATAATGCCCAAATGCTATCATGACATGGATACACAAATGATAATAAATCAAGCCAAGACAAGGATAGAAGATGCAATCAATAGATGAAAGACGTGGCAAATATCGTGGTAAAGGTAGCCTTTTAGGCTTTTCTTCCCCAAATGGAGAACCTTTTTAGTCCAACACAATAAGCCCATGCGTTTTTCATTACAATGCGTACAAAGATAAAGATAACTATATGGAACTTCATAAACCCGATTGAACATATCTTACATTCAACCGAATATACATCGACCGGCGCGGCAAAGCATCGTGGTAAAGGATTTTAACCCCTCAGAATAGGGGACCTTTAATCCAACTTACTAAGCCCATGCGCTCGATCACATAATGCATATGAAAAATAAAAACAATAATATCAAACTTAGTATACCCGATTGAACACATCTTACATTCAACCGAACACACATCAACCGACGCAGCAAAGCATCGTGGTAAAGGGTTTTAACCCCTCAAAATATGGGACCTTTAATCCGACTTACTAAGCCCATGCGCTCGATCAATAATGCATATGAAAATAAAGACAATAATATCAAACTTAGTATGCCTGATTGAACATATCTTACATTCAACCGAACACACATCAACCGGTGCGGTAAAGCATCGTGGCAAAGGGTTTTAACCCTTCCAAATAGGGGACCTTTAATCCGACTTACTAAGCCCATGCGCTCGATCGCATCATGCATACAAAGAATAAAGACAATAATATCAAACTTAGTATGCCCGATTGAACATATCTTACATTCAATCGAACACACATCAACCGGCGCATCAAAGCATCGTGGTAAAGGGTTTTAACCCCTCAAAATAGGGGACCTTTAATCCGACTTACTAAGCCATGCGCTCGATCGCATCATGCATAAACAAGTAACATGCGGAATTCAAATGACGAAAAATAAATAAATCAAAGAAACATAAAACAAAAGAAGGTGTCATTTACTCAAGCGGTACGTGGAGTTGTATCCCGAGTACAGATCATACTACCGTCCATTCGGAATCGGATATGAAATTTATGTCCGGGTTTCCATCCGATATACCGCGAGAGTTGACACATCTTTCATTTTATCCCAAGGCCACAACATACAATATTTCGTAATACATGCATATCTATCTACTCAAGGGCCACAACATGCATTTCAACATAACAATCATGCGAACCATACTCAATAAATAATAAAAATAAAACAGAAAACGAATGTGGAAAATACCCTCAGGTCTAACCTTTTTTGCCGACTTTCGGACTTGCGTTTCACGGAGATCGGAAGGGTAAAGCTCCTCAACTTCTCCGGTTCACTGGTTTAGCGTCTAGCTCACTGTTTTGCTGTTTTACTTGCTGTTTGGCCTCCGTTTTGCTGCTGTTTCCTCTGTATTTTTTGCTCACTGTTTCAGGTCTATTAAGGCTACTATTTTGGGTGTTTCGGGGACTGTTTTGGCGATTTTTAGGGGTTGTTTGCTCACTGTTTTAGGGTGGTTTCTGGGGACTGTTTGAGGGCTGATTTCAGGGGGATTTGCGTGCAGGTCAGGGGCTGGTTTCAGGGCATTTGTGTGCAGGTCAGGGGCTTAGTTTATGGCGGTGAAAGGCTTGGTTCACGTTGCTTTTTCCGATTGATTTGTTGTGGGCTGTAGGGTTGCTACTTGTTATGGCGTGAGTTGAAGGAAATGGGGTTAAAAGTTTAGTGGGGCAGGTGGCTTGCTCTCGGTTAATGGTCAAAGGGTTTGTGTGGCGTGGGCTGAGAGGAGTATACGTGTGAAGTTTGGTAAGGAAGCAGCAATGCGCGAAGGGTTTGTGTGGGCGAGTTGTATCGGTGCGTGTGGCAGACTGGTAAGTGGCGTGTGTGTAGTTTTGCGAGCTGGTCAGTGCGTGTGGCTGTGATGGGCGTAAGGGTCTATGGCTGCACGTGAATCTGTGCGTGAATGTGTGAGTTTGCTTGGTAACGTGGCTTGAGGGGCAGAGCACGTGTTGAAGACTTTATTTTGTGCTCTCTGTGTTTGTTTGCCGAGTGTGAGTGTCTAGGGTTTATATTATTTTTGTGTTTGTATTTTGGCCATGAATGGGAGTGCTAAGGGAGTGTCTTGGAAAAGTGTTTCTTTTATAGACAAAGGCTAGGCTTGACAAGGAAAGGATTTGGCTAATTAAAAAGGGATATGATTTGGTTTCAAGTAAGGTAAATACAAGATTGAGGGGGGACAAATTTTGGTAAATTAGGAAGGTTGAATATTTGATTGGCTTGGTTTAGGAATACAATTTGTTAGATTAGGAAGTCAATATTTTTAATTGGTTATGATGATTTTAATTAGGCATAATATTTCTTTAATTTAGTATATGATTTTGTTTAGTTAGGAAGTTAATATATTTGATTTATCTAAATTAGGTAGGATAATATTTTATGTTTTATTTAATTGGTAAATGGTTTAATTATTTTATTTAATTCAATTATATTATTTAATTAATATTTAATTTAATTTGGTGTATTTTAGGGTGATGGGCGTGTGGGCCTTGTCTTGGTGGGCTAGGTGTTGTGTTGGTTTGGTGAGTGGGTTTGGCCAAGGTTAAATGGTTCTGGGTTTTTAGGCTAAAGGTGCTTTAAAACGGAGGTCCAACGAGCGAGCTTGGAGATAAACAAGTGAATAAAAAATCTAAATGAAACCTGATTCCCTTCCGACGACCGGTCCCGCATATCCTTAACTAAAAAGGTAGTGTCTCCAGATGAGACTCATCATAGGGACTCACATGCAAAATGCAGTGCCTACAGTCGGCACCATAGGCTTGCGCATGTTAGCGGATCCTCTGTGTGTTGACACGTGGCACCATGCACGTTAGCAAAGTTAACTTTTCAGATTCTGACATGTGGACTCGGTGCACGTTAGCAATGGACCGGCGCACAAGTTAGGCATCGCGACGCCAAGGGTTTGGGCGTCGCGATGCGCCCAAATTACCATTTTGCCCTTTTTTCCAATTTTCACTGTTTTGCTCCAAATCACCTCCAGAATGTCCTGAAACTTTATTTATTTACAAAATAACATAAAACATATCAAAATATTCACAAAACTCAAGAAACTATACAAAATATTAGGTTAAATGAGTGGGAAATAGTGATAGATTTACCACTCATCAAGAAGCAGAGCAAATGGAGGAGCAACAGTTAGACCAAATTGAAGATTCAGAGCATTCAGACGAAACATCATTGTTTTGGGGAGTACAATTTAGAGATTTCTCCCAGAAGCTTGACAGAATGGAACTTCCATTCCAAGTCAAGCACCATACAAGACCTCCTGATTTTCTTTCTTTCTATTCAGGAACCACTGGAGCAACAAAGGTTAAAAAGGTGGCACAAGCACTGAATGGGACAAAAATCTTTTTGCTACCTTATCGTTGGAAGAGACCCTTCAAAAGCAATGCTCACGGGATTGTCTTTAATCGCACATCCAAAACGACATTGAAACCTCCTTAACAGATGGATTTCAGTCATGTCTGGCTGAAGATGAAAAATTTAGCGCTAGTAGGGAGGTAACCCATGCACTTTGTTGTAATTTCTATTTTTAAATTTTGTGTATACATGTTGTAGAGTTTTTAATTTTGTGTGTTATTTTTGTAGAGAAATCCAAACGGAGCATTTTAAGACAGAGGGAGGAATGGTGTTTGGCAATCACAAAGGATAGAGCTAATTCATTGTGTGATGGCTGAGTGAAGAATTAATTCTTGAGAAGCATCATTATGAATTATACTAAGCTAGTGGCGTATTGCGAACACAATTCTGTTGCCTAATAATTGCTTTGATTTGCTTTTCTGTTTTTATTTCCTTTATTCTCGCCGACAAGATCTAAACTTTTTAAACTTTTCACGATTTATTTTAATGTTCATCTAATAATTATCATTTGGCAGGTACTAGTGCTACTATTACTCACCCATTTTCAGGTTCTATAAATTCAGCTCTACATTTCTCTCTTCGACACATCCAGATATACATCCAAATAAGAGAAAGGAAATGGAAGCAACTTCACAACAGCGAGTCAAGCGAATTTGTGTTTTCTGTGATCCAATTCTAGTAATAAACCAGAATTCATTGAGGCTGAAAATGAAGTGGGGAGAGTCATAGCAGAACAAAATATGCACCTAGTATATGGCGGTGGCAATCTTGGATTGATGGGAAGCATTTCAAAAGCCGTTCAGGAGGGTGGCAGTCATGTTTTGGGAATCATTCCAAAAACTTTGGCGGACGAACATATAATCGGAAAAACAAATGGAGATGAACGTATTGTCTCGGGGATGTCTGAACAACTCCTTGAGATGGTAATACTGCTGATGCGTTTATACTTTACCAGGTGGGCTCGGAACGTTTGAAGAAATATTCACAATGGCATAATGGGCACACTTGAACATTCATCGGAAGCCCATTGGATTACTCAACATTGAACATTTTTTCGATTTCCTGTTTGTATTTATTGCGGAAGCCAAAAGACATGAGTTCGTAACAAAATCAGTACATGATATTTTCCTCCTGATGCAACAAAGGCCGAAGAATTAATTGACCAATCCTAGCCTTTGAACCAAAAAATCGACCCCATTCTTTCCAAGTTGAGCTGGTCAGATAGCGATCGTGGTAAGAAGCGTAATTGGACATAGATCTTAATCGGTAATTTTTCCTAAACCAGGTATTATCTTCTAAATTATTCTTCTACTGTTTAAGACATGGGGACAATGTCTCATTTAGGTTTGGGGTGAAAGGAAATTAGTTGATTAGTATCTTGTTTTTTTTAGTTGTGTGTTATTTATTTTTAGTCCTAAATTTTTCGAAAAATACAAAAAAAAATTGAAAAATTTTCAATACAAAAATATTTTGTGTTTTTAGTTTGACTAAAAAGGTGAAATTTATAAGAGATAATTGTGTAAGGAATTTCCACTCCTGAGCGTATCTCAAACCATTTTTGAAACAAGTTAGTTTTTGTTTATTTCATTTTTTAAATTATTTAATTTGTAAATTCTCCATAAAAAAGACTAAAACGGATCTTCATATGCCTAGTTAGCAGGTATTATCAACATGCATGGTACATACGGACATGAGCTATAATTAAAAAGTTTGTAATATTCAGTGCTCTATTTTAATTGGAGGAAGCATCTATGAAAAGCATTGGATAAAAAAAAAACGTCTGAGGTCCGAGTTATTAAGTCTGTAAGGGTGTTTTAACACCTAGTACCCTAAAGCCAACTGGTTTGGGAGTCACTGGCCCAAAGTTCGCTACATGGATCAAAAGATGTTGCAAAATATATATATCTGAAGTCTGAGTAATTAAGTCCGTAGGGGTGTCTTAACACCGGTGCCCTAAAGCCAACTGGTTTGGGAGCCACCGACCCAACACTCGCTACATAGACGGAAGATATTGTATATAAATAAAAAAAAAATTCAAAAATCAAAGAAAAAATCAGAAAAATTAGAAAAATCATTCCATTGCTACAAAAAGTTGTGAATTCTGATAAAACTTTAGGACAAAAATATTACCCTCTCTTATCAACTGCACTTATGACTATATGGGCAAAAATGAGTTGATTAATATTTTGTCGGCTGTGCATATGGAGAATGGTAAATATAATCGGAGAATTTACTTATTCGGTAATTTAGAAAGAAGAAAACAACTAGTAACTTGGAGTAGAAGTTTCACCTAATTAGTCACTAACTTCTTTATTCTCTTTTCGCTTGTCTTTTTGCTTTTGTGTGCATAGTTTCACTATCTTTTTACTTTTGTAAAATGTTTATGGGTATCATTGCTGTACCCTCACGAGACTACAACTCGTCTACTAGGGACACCTAGGGGTTTAAGGCTTGTTGCATACGCTAAATGGAACTATGATCCCTACGAAAGTGGCTTAGTTAAATTTTACTTATGGTATTTTATTCTATGTTTTGCTCGAGGACTAGCAAAATGTTAGGTTTGGGGGTGTGATGAGTGTTAATTATATCATTATTTCCCACTCATTTGACCTAATATTTTGTATAGTTTCTTGAGTTTTTGAAGAAATTTTTGATGTATTTTGTAGATAAATAATGTTTCAGGACATTCTGGAGGTGATTTGGAGCAAAACAGTAAAAATTGGACAAAAAAGGCATTATGGTAATTTGCCGCGTCGCGAAGCGCAAGCCTATCACGACGCCTAACATGCGCTGAACAATGCTTACGTGCGCTGGGTCCACAAGTCAGAATCTGAGGAAATTTGACTTTGCTAACGTGCGCCGTGCCACGTGTCACCATCACAGCCGATCTGCTAACGTACGATGTGCCACGTGTCATCATCCTATGGTGCCGACAGTCGCCATCGCCACATGTCACTCCATCTGTCAGCCACGTCATCGTCCACATCACCGGTTGACCAAGTCAACGTGTCACATCATCGCCACATTATTATCAGCCAATCACAGCGTGCCACATGTCGCAATTCTATGGTGCCGACAATCTACTTTCGCCACGTGTGCCACGTCAGCGCCACGTCAGCATCAATTATTGATAAACTTATCCGAAATGACACGTGGCAGATAAGAATCTGAGCCGACCAATCAGAAGCCGCCACGTGTCACAATAATTGAGATCCCAACCACCTTGCCACGTGTCACATTATCACCTTATCCAGAATCTGAGCCGAAAACCAGAGCGTGCCACGTCGACAATCACCGCGTCGCGACGCTCCTGGCTTGGCGTCGCGACCCAGACCCTTACTGACGCCTATAAATTCAGGCGATTTCAGAATTCAAAGCATGCTTCCTTGAGTTTTGTAAGGACTCTAAGGATTGCATCTTGTGTGTTTTAGTTTTTGTAATTTTAATTTAGCATTTTTACTTTTAGTATTTTTAATTATGCACTTTTACTTTTTGTAATAAAATTTTATTTACTTTTTACTTTATGTTTTGTAGTTAATTTACCGCTGGGGTAAAAGGTGAAACATTTAATATAATTATCTAGGTAAATCTCACTTAATTATAATTTATAAATTATAATTTAACCGGATTAATTAATGGCAGACTTTATTACCGCCTATATGGTCGGTCTAAATATAAATTACTTTACCCGCTATATGGCTGGTCTTTATGTGACAGATAATTACCGCCTATATGGCTGGTGTAATTGGACTAAATGGATTACCGCCTATATGGCTGGTTTTAAATGTTTAACATTATTAATTCCTGAGAAAGCAGAACATAAAATAATTTATATATTATAATAAGTGAGATTCCTAGATAAGAAATATTAAATGTGGATCCTCTAACCCCAGCATTTTATTTTATTCTAGGGAAGTGATGAAACACAATATTCACACACTTAATAATTGATTTTCTTTTTATGGGTAATTCTTTAGTTTGTTTATTGAGTCTTAAGCTTAATGCTTCTTGTTGTCTGATCACCAATAAGATTGATGTGGTAAACTTAAAATGAACTAGACATAGGGATTTTAGGTTTCAGCCTTAGATTCAATAGCCCACGATCTTCCTTGAGGATAGATAACCCTTTAATAGATTTCCTTACAGGATAGACATATACCTGTCGGGCGGGGGTAGCCATAATTGGAACTTGATCTTAATGAATCCAGGTAATTTGGTTGACATAGACATGGTTCAATGGGTTATACTGGGTATTTGCGTCTGACCATCGACAGAGGCTTTTGCATATTTTCGTGTTCCAGGTTAGCAAACTGATTTATTACACATAAATAAGAGAATCAATTCATCTTTATATTAATATTGTGTGGAGTCACGACCCTAGATCTTTGAGTCTTTTCTTTTATTTTCCTTAGTATTTTCTTTGAGTCTGTTTTTATTTTAATTAGCAAATCCACATTCAACCAACCAAAAGCAATCAATTCCCCTCCCTATAATTAGATACTTGTAAATAAATAGTATCAATAATAATAACAACAGTAGGAATTAAGTCCTCGTGGGATCGATATTTTTATACTACTTGAACGATACGTGCGCTTGCGTTATACGTGTGTGTTTACGCTAGTCAAGTTTTGGCGCCGTTGCCGGGGACTTATTTTTCTTGAGTTATTAATTTTGAAGCTATCTAATTTACTTGTATCTAATTTTATTTATTTTTATCTGTAATATTTATTTCTTTCTTTTGTTTTCAGGTGATTGAAAAATGGAACATTATTGGGAGATTGAGAGATCACGAGCTTTACTAGAAGATACACCCGAAATCTGGGAGCAACAGTCCGGTTTTCTGAGGCCTGTTGTCCAGCCCAACAACTATCACTGGATGCCAGAACCAAGCAATACCACATTTGCTCAACAAACGCAATGGGGAGATGTGACATATGTATGGTAACCACCCGAAGATCATTGTGAGTACAACTACAATCCAGGTGGCAGAGCTATCAAAATCCTTCATGGTATGAAAAGCCATCACATTTCCAGAACCACATTTTCCATCTTATACCACCACCCCCTACAATGATCTTCATCAAGAACCAGAACCATCAGGAAAACAATTGGTTGACATGCTCAAAGATTTATTCAAGAAAAAGAAGAAAAGTTGGATACAATGCTTGAAACATATCAGAATCAACTCGAAAGTATTCAGAGACAATCAACATCTATTCAGAGGATGACAGATCAAATGAGACAATTCACAGAAACCAGAACTACATACCTCAAGACCAGTTTCAGATGACACTGATGAAGCCTTCGAGTACCAATCATTTCACAATGACACTTCAACAGAGGAGGAGGCTGAGCAGTATCAACAACCAGAGGTATCAGTTCAGGAGCCCAAACCAGCGAAGTCTCTATTTGACTTTTATTATTCAGATTCTGACGAGGATGAAGCTGATCTATTTGTACCAACTGCACCAAGAACGGAGGATCAAACTTTCAATCCTCAAAATGAAGATCTTGGAGCATGCTTTACCATGATGTTTGATGAAGATCTACCTGAACCATCCATTCCAGTCATATCAGAGGATGAAGACCTAATGTCAGAAACATCTTTACATCCTCAGGCAGATACTTATGGAGCATGCATTTCACAGATGACAGATGAAGAGTCGAATACGGAAATTTTAAAATTCATCTGTGAAGAAAAGGTGGAGCAAGAAGCAGAGCAAATGGAGGAGCAACAGTTAGACCAATTGAAGATCCAGAGCATTCAGATGAAACATCACTGTTTTGGGGAGTACAATTTAGAGATATCACCCAAGCTTGACAGAATGGAACTTCCATTCCAAGTCAAGCACCATACAAGACCTCCTGATTTTCTTTCTTTCTTTCTTTCAGGAACCACTGGAGCAACAAAGGTTTAAAAGGTGGCACAAGCACTGAATGGACAAAAAATCTTTTTGCCACTTACCGTTGGAAAAGACCCTTCAAAAGCAACGCTCACGGGATTGTCTTTAATCGGACATCCAAAACGACATTGAAACCTCCTTAACAGATGGATTTCAGTCACGTCTGGCTGAAGACGAAAAATTTAGCGCTAGTAGGGAGGCAACCCATGCACTTTGTTGTAATTTCTATTTTTAAATTTTGTGTATACATGTTGTAGAGTTTTTAATTTTGTGTGTTATTTTTGTAGGGAAAAGCACAAACGGAGCATTTTAAGACAGAAGGAATGGTGTTTGGCAATCACAAAGGATAGAGCTAATTCATTTGTGATGGCTGAGTAAAGAATTAATTCTTGAGACGCATCATTATGAATTTATACTAAGCTAGTGGCGTATTGCGTACACAATTCTGTTGCCTTAATAATTGCTTTGATTTGCTTTTCTATTTTTATTTCCTTTATTTTCGCCGACAAGATCTAAACTTTTTAAACTTTTCACGATTTATTTTAACGTTCATCTAATAATTGTCATTTGGCAGGTACTAGTGCTACTATTACTCACCCATTTTCAGGTTCTATAAATTCAGCTCTACATTTCTCTCTTCGACACATCCAAATATACATCCAAATAAGAGAAAGGAAATGGAAGCAACTTCACAGCACAGCGAGTCAAGCGAATTTGTGTTTTCTGTGGATCCAATTCTGGTAATAAACCAGAATTCATTGAGGCTGCAAAGGAATTGGGGAGAGTCATAGCAGAACGAAATATGCACCTAGTATATGGCGGTGGCAATCTTGGATTGATGGGAAGCATTTCAAAAGCCGTTCAGGAGGGTGGCAGTCATGTTTTGGGAATCATTCCAAAAACTTTGGCGGACGAACATATAATCGGAAAAACAAATGGAGATGAACGTATTGTCTCGGGGATGTCTGAACAACTCCTTGAGATGGTCAATACTGCTGATGCGTTTATTGCTTTACCAGGTGGGCTCGGAATGTTTGAAGAAATATTCACATTGGCATCATGGGCGCACTTGAACATTCATCGGAAGCCCATTGGATTACTCAACATTGAACATTTTTTCGATTTTCTGTTTGTATTTCTTGCGGAAGCCAAAAGACATGAGTTCGTCACAAAATCAGTACATGATATTTTCCTGACTGCAACAAAGGCCGAAGAATAAATTGACCAAATCCTATCCTTTAAACCAAAAATCGACCCCATTCTTTCCAAGTTGAGCTGGTCAGATAGCGATCGTGGTAAGAAGCGTAAATTGGACATAGATCTTAATCGGTAATTTTTCCTAAACCAGGTATTATCTTCTAAATTCTTCTTCTACTGTTTAAGACATTGGGGACAATGTCTCATTTAGGTTTGGGGGTGATAGGAAATTAGTTGATCAGTATCTTTTTTTTTTAGTGGTGTGTTATTTTTATTTTTAGTCCTAAATTTTTCGAAAAATACAAAAAAAAAATTGAAAAATTGAAAAAATTACAAAAATATTTTGTGTTTTTAGTTTGACTAAAAAGGTGAAATTTATAAGAGATAGCTGTGTAAGGAATTCCACTCCTGAGACGTATCTCAAACCATTTTTGAAACAAGTTAGTTTTTGTTTATTTCATTTTTAATTATTTAATTTGTAAATTCTCCATAAAATGACTAAAATGGATCTTCATATGCTAGTTAGCATGTATTATCAACATGCATGGTAACATACGGACATGAGCTAAAATTGAAAAGTTTGTAATATTCAGTGCTCTAGTTTAATTGGAAAAGCATCTATGAAAAGCATTGGAATAAAAAAAAAACGTTGGAGATCCGAGTTATTAAGTCTGTAAGGGTGTTTTAACACCTAGTGCCCTAAAGCCAACTGGTTTGGGAGTCACTGGCCCAAAGCTCGCTATATATATATATGAAGTCTGAGTAATTAAGTCTGTAGGGGTGTCTTAACACCTGGTGCCCTAAAGCCAACTGGTTTGGGAGCCACCGACCCAACACTCGCTACATAGACGGAAGTTATTGTATATAAATAAAAAGAAAATTCAGAAATCAAAGAAAAAATCAGAAAAATTATTCCATTGCTACAAAAAGGTGTGAATTCTGATAAAACTTTAGGACAAAAATATTACTCTCTTATCAACTGCACTTAAGACTGTTGTGGGCAAAAATGAGTTGAATAATATTTTGTTGGCTGTGTATATGGAGAATGATAAATATAATCGGAGAATTTACTTATTCGGTAATTTAGAAAGAAAGAAAACAACTAGTAACTTGGAGTAGAAGTTTCACCTGATTAGTCACTAACTTCTTTATTCTCCTTTCTCTTGTCTTTTTGCTTTTATGTGCATTAGTTTCACTATCTTTTTACTTTTGTAAAATGTTTGTGGGTATCATTGCTGTAAACCCTCACGAGACTACAACTCGTCCACTAGGGACACCTAGGGGTTTAAAGGCTTGTTGCATACGCTAAATGCAACCGTGATCCCTACGAAAGTGGCTTAGTTAAATTTTACTTTTGATATTTTATTCTATGTTTTGCTCGAGGACTAGCAAAATGTTAGGTTTGGGGGTGTGATGAGTGGTAATTATATCACTATTTCCCACTCATTTGACCTAATATTTTGTATAGTCTCTTGAGTTTTGTGAATATTTTGATGTGTTTTGTGTTATTTTGTAGATAAATAAAGTTTCAGGACATTCTGGAGGTGATTTGGAGCAAAACAGAAAAAATTGGATAAAAAGGGCATTTTGGTAATTTGCCACGTCGCGACTCGCAAGCCTATGGCGTCGCGACGCCTAACATGCGCTGAACAGTGCTAACATGCGCCGGGTCCACAAGTCAGAATCTGAGGAAATTTGACTTTGCTAACATGCGTCATGCCACGTGTCACCATCACAGCAGATCTGCTAACGTGCGCCGTGCCACGTGTCATCATCATACGGTGCCAACAACCGCCATCGCCACATGTCGCCATGTGTCACTCCACCTGTCACACCATCATCATCCATCACATCATCACCGGTTGACCAAGTCAACGTGCCACATCATCGCCACGTCATCATCAGCCAATCACAACGTGCCACATGTTGCAATTCTATGGTGCCGACAATCCCTTTCGCCACGTGTGCCACGTCAGCATCAATTATTGATAACTTATCCGAATTGACACGTGGCGGATAAGAATCTAAGCCGACCAATCAGAAGCCGCCACGTGTCACAATAATTGATATCTCCAACCACCTTGCCACGTGTCACCTTATCACCTTATCCAGAATCTGAGCCGACGAACCAGAGCATGCCACGACGACAATCACCGGCGTCGCGACGCTGGCTTGGCGTCGCGACGCCAGACCCCTACTGACACCTATAAATTCAACGCGAGTTCAGAATTCAAAGCATGCATTCCTTGAGTTTTGTAAGGACTCTAAGGATTGCATCTTGTGTGTTTTAGTTTTTGTAATTTTAATTTAGCATTTTTACTTTTAGTATTTTTAATTATGCACTTTTACTTTTTGTAATAAAATTTTATTTACTTTTTACTTTATGTTTTGTAGTTAATTTACCGTTGGGTAAAAGGTGAAACATTTAATATAATTATCTAGGTAAATCTCACTTAATTATAATTTATAATTATAATTTAACCGGATTAATTAATGGCAGACTTTATTACCGCCTATATGGTCGGTCTAAATATAAATTACTTTACCGCCTATATGGCTGGTCTTTATGTGACAGATAATTACCGCCTATATGGCTGGTGTAATTGGACTAAATGGATTACCGCCTATATGGCTGGTTTTAAATGTTTAATATTATTAATTCCTGAGAAGCAGAACAGAAAATATTTATATATTATAATAAGTGAGAATCCTAGATAAGAAATATTAAATGTGGATCATCTAACCCCATCATTTTATTTTATTATAGGGAAGTGATGAAACACAATATCACACACTTAATAATTGATTTTCTTTTTATGGGTAATTCTTTAGTTTGTTTAGTGAGTCTTAAGCTTAATGCTTCTTGTTGTCTAATCACCAATAAGATTGATATGGTAAACTTAAAATGAACTAGACATAGGGATTTTAGTTTTCAGCCTTAGATTCAATAACTCACGATCTTCCTTGAGGATAGATAACCCTTTAATAGATTTCCTTACAGGATAGACATATACCTGTTGGGCGGGGGTAGCCATAATTGGAACTTGATCTTAATGAATCCAGGTAATTTGGTTGACATAGACATATGGTTCAATTGGGTTATACTGGGTATTTGCGTCTGACCATCGACAGAGGCTTTTGCATATTTTCGTGTTCCAGGTTAGCAAACTGATTTATTACACATAAATAAGAGAATCAATTCATCTTTATATTAATATTGTGTGGAGTCACGACCCTAGATCTTTGAGTCTTTTTTTTATTTTCCTTAGTATTTTCTTTTGAGTCTTTTTTTTTAATTAGCAAATCCACATTCAACCAACCAAAAGCAATCAATTCCCTTCTCCCCTGTAGTTAGATACTTGTAAATAAATAGTATCAATAATTAATAACAACAGTAGGAATTAAGTCCTCGTGGGATCGATATTTTTATACTACTTGATCATACGTGCGCTTGCGTTATACGTGTGTGTGTTTACGTCGGTCACAAGCGCAAGTATCGCTCAAATAATATAGTGACAATAAGTCGGATATCATACCCACATGGACTTATTATTTCTCCTATTAATACTAAAGCTAATCTCATTAACTAAAACTAAACATGATTAGAGAGAGATTTATCTAATTTACTTACTGAAAGATAAATAAAAAGAAAAAATAATTTTAGGAAACCTTATGCAAGAGAAGAATCTAGAGTTGTAACTTCACATAAGCACGCAAACAAAGGGTGATTGCATTTTTCATTGGGTTATTATTATGAATTATTAACCTAGAACGATACATTATCTACCACCTTTTTTCGATGGTCGGGTAGAAATATTCTAAATAAGCCAATTAACTATATGTATATGTTAACTAATTTAAAAACCAAATTCATTAAGATCAAAAAATTATTATTGGCTACGTATACCCTGCAAGTATATTTCCATCCTGCACGGAAATCTATTCAGCAGAATTAGATCATATGTTATTATTCCAAAGGCTAAACCCAAATTTCCTTTGTCAAGTTCCCAAGGGTTACCACAACTATTCTATTGTTGGCCATCCAATAAAACACATTTAACACATAAAATAATAAATAATCCAAGAACACACCCCCAAAGAATAAAAAGATGCAAATTAATTAAACATTATGTTTAAGATCCATCAATAAACACACGTTAATCATTATTACAAGCCAAGAACTCATAAGGATAAAACTAAAAAAGAAGAGACATAAAAAACTTTCATTGTAGTCTTCTAAATCAATCTCTAGTATTGGTTGAGAATCTCGTTCTTGCCTTACTATGGATGTTCTTCAATACTCTTGATTCTTTAAAAGTATGTTATAAGTCTGACATTTAGATTTAGAACCGGACTTATGTTATATAAGAGGTCCTATTAGCTTTCATTCTTAAAATATAGGAATTCAACTCAAAATAAGATTTCCAGGCATATTGTCCCGTCTTATGGAGTCATTGGCGTGCAAATATGTGGCGGAACGTGGATTGTGATGCTGATGAAATTGGTGCGACTATGAGTCAATATTATCGCGCCAATATGAGACATGAAGCGTTTCCACTTTCAAGCTCATTTTTACCATGATTGAGTCTAATTCAGTCTTTGGCATATACTACAATGTTATAAATAAGTGAGTTTTCTTTCCAATACAACTTGAATCAACTCAGTTGGACATAGTATGAAATCGTTATGATCAAAATACTGAAGGATGGGCTAATTAGAAGGTCATTGGTGCAAAACACATTAATTTGTCAACGTTGCAAACCCGTGTCTTTCTATATGTATCACATCCTACAATGACACAATGAACTCCTCAAAACACTCATAAAAACTCGCAGTAACCCTCAAAATATAAGATATAGAGGCGATAAATATAGATATATTGACCACTCATCAATCATCATATTTTATAGATAACCATTGAGGAATGAGGTAGAGAATTTTCTCGCCTATCATAACACCTCTATAGATGAATTTTTGAAAATATGTTAGTTATGCTCAAGCCAGATGCAGTAACAAGTCATCATAAATTAGGACATGAAGAAATCCATAAGCTTCAAATTGCTGCAGTAGTTGGTCCAAGATAGAAGAAACTTTTCTTGACACAAAGCTTGATAGACAATTTCAACTTGTTATGGACAAAAAGGACTTTAGATGCCATTGGATTGCATCTCAATGGCCCTCTCAAAAGGTAACAATTGTTATCTTGCTTGCAGATATATCATCATCTTGCTTTTTTTGGTTACTCGCGTAAATAATTACGAGTTCGCAACCTTGGATTTTTGAATCTCATAGATAACTATAATGTAGAAGGTGTTTCCTTGTTTGCCATTGAACATTTTATCGAGGTTCCTTTTAATCATGTACCGTCATTTGCACCTGGTAGTCATAGATGTCAAAGGCGCGCCTTAGGTTCAGGTTTAGGTCACTACGTCTCATGAAGGGTTAGGCTATGTGACCTTCATTAGGCGCACGCCTATACATAAAATTACATAATTTTAAGTTATGCCTAGCCTAAGCCTCATAAAAATGTGTGAGAAAACCTACATGAATTGACCAACCTAATCTGAAATCAAGTTATATATTATTTCTTTAGAAAATTAAGATATATTTTGGGGTGAGTTTTAAATTTCGACAAGCACATTAATTTGTATTATTAGTAATTGTATTATGTAATTGTTTTTTTATATTATCTTCAGTTATCTCTCTTTATTTTAGTTGACTTAATACTT
Source organism: Zanthoxylum bungeanum (assembly GCA_019454045.1). Lineage (NCBI taxonomy): Eukaryota > Viridiplantae > Streptophyta > Magnoliopsida > Sapindales > Rutaceae > Zanthoxylum > Zanthoxylum bungeanum. Next base: position 62,667 of record SKCR01000072.1, read on the forward strand.
ATTGGGTCGATTATTTTCCTAAATAATTTATTAGCATCGTCAGGTCTGTCTTCAAATTTCTACGCCTTTTACATGCTAACTATTGAGTCAGGTTTACTACCCTTGTATTGTGCCCTACCTGTCGGCCATTTGAGTTGTGTTTTGAGTCTAAAGTCCGAGACCTAAACGCAAATCTACCACCAACAAGACTCTTGGTCGTATTATTTTTTTATTTCCATTTAGATTACTATTTTATTTTTAATTATTCACTATATTTTTAACGCAAAATTCACTACAAGAATATGGTCTTTTAGCGTCGTCAAACTTCGACGCTAAAAGAGGTCAAAGTTGACCCTAAAATTTTTGGTGTCGAAAGATGAGGACGCAGAAAATAGATACCAAAAGCTGGTCGATAAAGCATAAACGACGTTAAATATTCAACTCTGCGTCGCCAATTATCGCTGCTGAAATCTATTTAAAATTCTTAAAAAATAAAATATATATGTAATTATCAATAATTACATATATATTTTAATAATATTTTATTTTTTAAATTTTTTTAAAAAATAAAATTTAATTTAAAATTTTGACGAATTTTCATATTTAGTGTCGATAATTAGATAGCGACGTTAAATGTCATATAATTCTGCGTCGAAAGTATGTTAGCAACGCTAAATGTATGACATTTTACGTCGCTACCTATGAGCGACGCTAAATGTTAACGATTCTTTATAGTTAGGATCAATAATTAGGTAGCGACGCTAAATGTCATAAATTTTATTGTCGAAAGTACGTTGACGACGCTAAATGTGGTAATTTTAACATCAGCTATCTTGTCGACGCAAGATGTTGTTACTTTTAACGTCGTAAGATCTTGGCGACACTAAATTATGCATTTAATGATGATTTACTTGGCGACGCTAAATTTTTGGAGGCTAAAGATCCCATTTCTTATAGTGATTATAGTAGAAAAATACATTTTTTTAGGTTCGTTTGTAACTTTCACTTTCAATCTTATGTGATGTGCTTGTAAAAGTTAGTGATTTTTTCATAAGTTAAATAATTATATTTATCTTTTAACTATAAATTTCATTCGCGGTATTAGGAGTGAGTTGTCTATATTCAAATCCGATGCCGATTTCATAATTTTTTTATATTTTCTTTTAAAAAGTAATATTTAAATATTTAATCCACCAATATATTACATGATAAAAAAATCAACATCTTTAAAATAAAATTATGCCTCCGCCCTTAATAAATTGCAACGTTAAATTTTTAACGTCATGGATGTATCATGGACGTACAACTAATTGTATTATAAAAATAAAAATATTCTCCCTAACTTAAAAAATAAAAAAATAAAAGTTGACCTCAAATGGGCTCAAGGGCCTGGCCCAATAAACTAAGAACCTTTGTTTTAAATATAATGCATGTTATTGTGAAAATTCCGGTATATAATTCATTCCTTAGATGTGAAAAAAAAAGGGATAACAATATTTTTAGTCCTAAAAATTATGTTATTTTTATATAGAAGTTTTAAAATAATTTTTTTATATTATTAAATATTATAAGTGAATAAATTTTTTCTTTTAAGTCATAATCTGTTAACTCTAACGGAACTGCTGACGTAGTTTGACGGAAAGACACGTCAACACAAATATTAAATCATTCAGCTGCCACATCGGATTGAGATAACAACTTCTGTAGATCTTAAAAGTTGTGTTATATGTAGTTTGACTGAGAGAAGTCTTGAGACTTAATTATAAATAAAATTTTCTTTTAGGACTGGAGTGTAAAAATAACACAATTTTTTTGAATTCAAAAATTGTTATCATAAACTGCCGTAGCACCTGACTAATTTAATATTTGTGCTAAAGTGTAGTTCTTTTATGTCACGTAAGAAGATGAAACCTTAAATTTGAGCCAAACAGAATCCTAATTGATGCAGAATCTCCTATCTCTTCTTTCATTAGAGCTCGCCAGCCAGTTACTCTACTGGACTGCAGAAGAGGAAATGTTTCTGTTGATGATAAGCCACGCTCCCAGACTCACTATTTTATAGCTCAAGTTGACGGCTCATTGTCACTGGATGGGAGCCTATGCAGTATTGGGGTGTTAATTAAGAACAATGAAGGAAGTGTGAAGGTGGTGACTGTATAACAGAGTTCAGAGGGATCTGATATAGAACAGGTGGAAACTAAAGCCATCTTATTAGGGATAAATATTGTCGTGGAGGCTAAGACTTTGCCTATTATCATTGAGTCAAATGCGTTTAATGTGGTTAATTTGGTACTTGAAAAGACTCATAGCGCCAAAGAAATTACCGGGGTGATTAGTGATATCCAAGAAGCGATTGCTCTTTCAAACTAGATATTGGTTCAGTTTAGACCTAGAGTCTGTATCGCGATCGCGCATAAATTAGCTAGACTTGCTTTATCAAGTAATTTTTATGGTCTTTGGAAGGAGGTATTGCCTCATTTTGTATATTCTCTCCTCTAGTTATGAATGAATTTCATTTTAAAAAAAAAAAAAATTGTGTTATATGTAGCTTGACTAGGAGAAGTCTTGATACTTAATTATAAATAAAATTTTCTTTTAGGACTAAAGTGTAAAAATAACACAACTTTTTAGACTTCAAATGTTGTTATCCCAAACTGCCATAGCAGCTGACTTATTTAATGGTTGTGTTAAAATAACATTTTTTATGTCACGGTTCGTTAGAGTTAACATATTAGGATTTAAAATAATAAATTTTTTGTAACTTAAAATGTAAAAATAACACAATTTTTAAGATAAAAAATGTAGTTATCCCAAAAAAAACAAAGGGCAAAAGAGAAAGCCAAGTGGTTTGTTACGATTGGCTGAAAGAAAGAAACGCAGCGCAGGCACTGAAACGGAACAGAAACCCCAACCCTAATAACCTAACCGCCTTGGGATTTCCGTATTTATAGCTCAGAGCCTCTCTTCTCAAAACCTCACTTCTTCATCTTCTATGCTGTGCTGTGCCAAAACTTGAATCCTGTGAGTCTCCTCTCGATATTTTTATTTATTTTTATTGTGTATTATAAATTTAGTTAATCTTCATTAACGGTGAGGATACTGTATTCATCGATCGAGTTTTAGAAATTATTGATTTATAATCAATCCATCGTAATTTTTTTTTCGTTTTTTTTAGTATTATCTTTGCCATTGTATTACTGTATTTATTGGAAGTTTGATTTATTGAAGCGATCAAGAAGCTGATTGTTATTTTTTTTTTAATTGTATTCAATACGGTGTTGATGAATCTGATATTTATTTTTTGTTATTTCTGAAGTTTATTTATTTATGAATGAGGTAAATAATAGAGAAAATAAAAATAGTATAATAAAGTTTTTTTTTTTTTTTCACACAAGCTTGGATTTGAAATTTTAATTTGATTTCTGAGAAGCAAATTTCTAAAGATTTAGAATTTTCCAAATTTAAATTTAATATATTTGTCTTTATATGATATTTTTTTCTGCCTTTTTATTGTAGTTGATTTACTTGACTCATATTTATATATTTGGAATTGAAAATAAAATGTATTTGGGATTGAAAGTATAAAGTATGCAGCTGTAATGGGCTTGTTGGTAACACATTTCTTATCTAAGTTGTTTATCTTGGTGGTTGTGGATTATTTTGGATAGTTGAATGTCACATTTTACATTAGTTGTTCATGGTTTCTGGTTCGTGAATGCTTCATTTCAGAATTTCAGTTTTATTACAATGATCTGTTTGATTAAGATGTTTAAAATCTGAAGATAAGTGGCTTGGTTTGATATAGTCAGTCTGTTGAAGTACTTGCGCCTCTTATCTGTAGAAAATTCGCAATTTGTTGATTTCATGTACCCTTTTGTGTTAATAATTTTCTTTTAATCTTGTACATAAAACTTAACTGTGCTTTTGCTATCTACAGATTTTCAAGGTGAAGCCTGTCAACGTTGAAGTTTCTTTTATGTCCGTACAGGTCATTTCCTATTTGGGATCAGTTGGGTTGCTTGGAGAGTATTGTCCTTTATTCAGAAAAAAGAGTAGGCCTTTGTCTGAAAGATTTGGCTGTATGCATCTCGTGCCATTTCAGGAATACCCAGAAGAGTTTTGTGGTTGCAGCTGCTGGCAACCTTTCCTAACCACTGGACATCATTGTTATCTTATGCAAGAAGTTTTAGAAGACAGCACTACTACTTCCTACACTTGACATTTGTTCTGTTTCTTTGAGGTCAAGATGGCTCTGCTGAACATTGGTGCTGATAATAGGGATGATGCCTTCTACAGGTATAAGATGCCCAAAATGATTACCAAAATTGAGGGTCGTGGAAATGGCATCAAGACAAATATCGTGAACATGGTTGATATTGCAAAGGCTTTGGCTAGGCCAGCTGCTTACACCACAAAATATTTTGGATGTGAGCTTGGTGCACAATCTAAATTTGATGAGAAAACCAGTACTTCTCATGTTAATGGATCTCATGAAACTGCTAAGCTTGCTGGCCTTCTTGAGAATTTCATCAAGAAATATGTTCAGTGTTATGGCTGTGGAAACCCAGAAACTGAGATATTGATCACTAAAGCTCAGATGATCCAATTGAAGTGTGCTGCTTGTGGTTTTGTGTCTGATGTAGATATGCGGGACAAGCTTACCACTTTCATTCTGAAGAACCCGCCAGAGTCAAAGAAGGCCCCAAAAGACAAGAAGGCAATGAGGAGGGCTGAGAAGGAGAGACTGAAGGAAGGTGAGGCTGCTGACGAGGAGATGAAGAAATTAAAGAAAGAGGTCAAGAAGAAGGGTTCTATCTCAAAAGGTGGCACCGCAAAAGCCAGTTGTACAAAGAAAAAGTCCAATGGTTCTGATGAGGATCGCGTGTCACCACCGCATAGTCAGGTTCATGAGAAGGAAGAGATTGATGATGATGAAGAAGAAGATGATGATGTTCAATGGCAGACTGATACATCGCTTGAGGCAGCTCGTCAACGCATCCAAGAGCAACTGAGTGCTGTGACAGCTGATATGGTTATGCTCTCTACAGATGAGTCGGAGAAGAAGGCTGAAGCAGCCAGTAAAGCAGTTAGTAGTCCAAAAAGTTCCCCACAATGTGAAGAACCAGCAAATGCCGAGAATGGGAACTCAAGGTCACCAGAAAATCTTGTTGATGAGCTGAAAACAAATCTGCAGAAAAGTATTACTGGGAAGCAATTGCAAACTATTCTGGGATCTCTCTCTGGATCTGCTCAGGTAAAAATGACCGCTCTATTTGAGGCCCTTTTTGATGGTGTTGAAAAGGGATTTTCTAAGGAGGTGATCAAAAAGAAAAACTACCTTGCTGCTGCCGTTGCTGAGGATGAGGAGTTGCAGTTGCTTCTGCTTCGAGCAATTGAAGCATTCTGTGGGAAGTCAAGCTCATCCGTGACGAAGGAAATTCCCTTGGTTTTGAAGGCTTTGTATGATGCTGACGTGTTGGAGGAAGAGTATGTAGTGCAATGGTATCAAGAGGGGCTGAAAGGAGGCAACAAGTCCTCTCATGTTTGGAAAAATGCCAAGCCTTTTATTGAGTGGCTACAGAGTGCTGAGTCGGAATCTGGGGAGGAATGAGTGATATATTACCTACAGCATCAACTATTTTCTTGCAGGTTTCCATTTTTTCTGTTTGGTGGAATGAATATCGTGCCAGTTTACTGCTTATTCTACTTATTACAACGAACTAAATAGTTTAATAATGTGTTATCATGTAGTCGCTTGAATAATTATTCGTGTTTGATATTGTCACCTGCAGGTGGTGATGGTGGTGTTTTTTTTTTTCAATTTCGTTCATCTATAAAACTTTTGTGTGCTGCTGCTATAGCTCCTTTGTCTTTTTTGCTTGGAATGTATACAAAAATCATTTAAACTTGGTTGGAGTGATAGATTCAGTCAGATGAACTAAACCCTAATTCATAATTTTGATTAATCAGAACATTGGAGGTAAATTCTGATTTTTATAGAAGCATTGGATAATTTTCATTTTGTTTGTCGTGGTTTGGTGGTATATGGTTCAGGATTTTACATTGAGGTCATGAATTCGAATCGAGGGGTGCGTTTCTTGTAAGAATCTGAGACAATTATGAATTTTATTTATTCTATTTAAGCCTGCAATAGGTGGTTTGGTAGTGGGTTTTCATTTTAATGTTGTTGGCCTTAAGTTTCCTTACTTGTAAGCAACTTTAATTTTCTTGTGAAATATATTTTGATGGTTGAAACTATTTATTAATTGACGGACAAGTGAATATGTTCTAGCTGCAAGCTGAAAAGAAATCTATTTTACATTTCAAAGAACACGCTCATGATGGTGGTGACTTGCCCATTAAAGGTTTGATTTATTAGTCGAGACCCTAAAATTGGTAAAAATTCACAGCCAGGGCCTTGATAATTAAATTTCCTAAATTAGCCTATAACATTCTTGAAATCACCATGCAACAAGTATTGTTCTAAAAACCGGACCAGTAATTAAACCGGTGATCTAAAAGATTCAATAAATCATTGATTTGACCGAATAAAACATTATAAATAGTTTTAATTAAATAAAAATATTTTTTTTTTTTGGTTAAATTTTTTTGAATAAAAAACAAGCCGAAACGGTTTATCAATTTTGACAATTATTTTACCAAATAATTTTAAAGATTCAATTAGGCCGAATTTATGACCACTTTTTAATTCGATCAATCCAACCGACTAATCTAATCAGATTTTTAAAACATCAGCAACAAATACATTTTCTCATTCTTTATGTAACTTCCCCACATAAAACGAACTTCAATCAACATGGGTAACCTCTTGGTTTTGGGAAATCCTCTATTGCACCTCACACTCGACACTTCGTACGGTTTTTAACTATTTAGGTGCAGCTCGGCTGGCAGTAAAAGTGTTCTGCATATGTAGTATTCGAGTTCTAATAATGATAGGGCAAATATTGGTGTTATATGGATGAAGTTTCTCATCATCACCGTTAAAAATTAAAATTCAATTATTAAGTTATATCGTTGTATTGAGAAACCAAAATAGAGAGCATGACTTTTAGAATTATTATAAAAATCACTAACAAAAAAATGAGTACATGTGTAATTTTGAAACAAGTTGTCTATTTCTGAATAAGTGACCTAATTATTCATTGTGACAAACCTCGATAGAATTTTATGTTATTTTTCTTGATCACATGTAGTGACGAAGACAAATAATGATTAGTAGGAGCTATCTTTCCTATTCAATCTAAAATTTTATTAAAATATGTATTATAAATTAATGAAAAGTCTAATTTATTAACGAGAGAAATTTTATTACATCAAGTAAATTGAAAAATATCAATATTTTTTGTAAAAAATTAATTTTATCTTATTAAACCAATATTCTAACCATACTAATACTACTCCATGACACCATGATCAATAATAATAGAATGTGAATAAATGCTACTTTAGTTTTGTCAACCAAAACGGTGTTATTGATGATGATGATGATAATTATTGAGCGGTGACATTATAATTACACGATCACGTCGCGTTCTTTGAGGCATTCACATATTATATATACTAGATGGCAACCCGCTCGATGCGCTAGGTTTATATTGAATATATTGTAATTAATATGATTATTTTGCGTAATTTCATTAGAAAAACTTGTCACATATTTGAAGTCTCTTAAAAGCTATTATTCTTCTCCTATTCAACCTAAGAAGATATGAAGGATTTATTTTGCGATCCATTGGGTTTGTAACTTAGCAAGATATGAAGCATGCATCCCCATTGAACTTTTTATAATTAGACATTAATAACTCTTTTTAGGTCAAACATTAGTTGTTAAAGAATGTGAAATGTTAGAATGTGAAAAGGTCGAGATCTTAGTTAAAAATATTTACCATCGAGGTTCAATTATATTATTAATTGCTTGAATGTGAAAGAGAAAGAATTAGTAGATCATTTATAAGTTAATCATATTAAACAATCAATTAATTTGTAAAAGATTGGAATGTGAAAGGTTGTGCATTTTAATTAGGACATTAATACATAAACCATATTAAACAATCAATTAATTTATCAATAAAAAATCAAAAAACATTAAAATATTAAATATTTCACCTCAAATCCAGGAGCGCAACTCAGTGCTCTCAAATATGAATGTTAGAGCTTTGAGTGTCTCAGCCAGTGCAGCACAAAATCTCAATGAATTTTTATGTCCTCAACTTACAAACTCAAAATATATGTATGTTTACGAAGATCTATCAACTCTCTAATCAAAAAGTACCATAGAAAAATGAACATGATTGAATTCCAACTTTATTTTACGGATTATATTATCAAAGTAAAATCCATGCAAATACTAACTAAAAGAAGTCATATGTATATCCCACAAACCAAGAAGGTAATAAAATTTTGAATTTACCTCTGCATGAAGTATTTGGTTTTGAACTTCGAGAGCTTTATTATCAGCCTTGACAGCTTCAAATTGTCTCTTGTGAAGATCATAATTCTTCTCAAGTTGCTTGGTCTTCCATCGCTTTCCTTTTTTGGAATCAAATAGCATTTTTTTTTTCTCGATTGTTACCCAAGAACCCTAGCAAGATGTATTAAAATTATGTAGAAAATTAAAATATTTTTGAATAATCCATCAACCCCCTGACAAAAATAATCATACAAAAATATTATTAAAGCTTAATTAATATCAGCTTCCAGCATTCCAAATTAACACAGTTAACCAAAAAATATATTTTTTTAAAAAAATCAAGTTAACAAAAGAAACGCATGTTGCAAGAATGACCTCAATATAGGGTCCAAGCTCCCCTCTTTTTAGGGGTGTTAATAGGGTCGGGTCGACCCGCGACCCGACCCGGTCGGGTTTAAGAATTTTAAAATTCATTTTCGGGTCAATTTTGACCCGACCACGGGTTTTGGTTAGAAAATTCAGGTCTGACCCGACCCGATCCGATGTAATAATATAATAATTATAATATATATATTTTTAATGATACAACTTTTAAGTGTAGCTGAAATGGTAAAGTCTTTACTTTGTCTTCAACAAAATGTAGATGGTGAGAATCGAACTCAAGATCAATTAGATACCAATCAATTACTTTGCCATCTCAGTCACTCACCTGCCTTGTTAAATTTGTATCAATGAAATATATATATATATATATATATATATATATATATTATATTTACTGCATTTTTATGGTGACCCGACCCAACCCGCAGTTTTTTGACCTGACCCGACCCGCGCGGGTCATGTACTCAATTTTCGAGTTTCGGGTTGACTGACCTGACTGACCCGACCCGATCGTGTCATTAAAAAATTAAAAAAAATCCGACCCGACCCGTGAACACCTCTACATCTTTTCTCCCTGCATCTTCAACAAGGAAAAAAATCCTAGCCTCTTCAGCCACTTACCCTTTTGGGTGGCGGCAGGGGACCAACCCCCTTCACCGCCCCTCCCATGTTTCTTCTCCATTTTTTTTTCTCTATCTGCAATATTTCTTCAAAATAAATTTATGCTTTTATATTCTGCTTTTCTCCTTAGTCTTCCATTAACTTTCTATCCTTTCGTGAACCACACAAAATAATTTCTGCTTGTAAGTTTTTCCGCCACC